>VBRH01000349.1:49369-79435 GCA_014578085.1 Cardamine resedifolia | reverse complement strand
TTTTTTTTTTTTTTTTTTTTAATTACTGTTTCCATAGGATAAGGTTACCAATCATTGGTCTTATTTTATCTTTATGTAATTTGTTTTTTTGCCCGGGTGTAGCTTGCTTCAGGTGAAGTGTTTGGCCCGGATCAACCCATTGCTTTGAAACTGCTAGGATCAGAGAGATCAATCCAAGCTCTTGAAGGAGTTGCAATGGAACTGGAGGATTCGTTGTTCCCGTTGTTGAGAGAAGTTGATATAGGAACAGATCCATACGAAGTGTTCCAAGATGTGGAGTGGGCTATTCTGATTGGAGCTAAACCTCGAGGCCCTGGAATGGAACGTGCTGGCTTGTTGGACATTAATGGAAAAATCTTTGCGGAGCAGGGCAAAGCTCTTAATAAAGTTGCATCTCCTAATGTCAAGGTCCTTGTAGTGGGAAACCCTTGCAACACCAAGTAAGCAACATTCCTTAATTCAAAACCCTCTTCATTTCTTAAACGTCCAACATCTTAAGTATACTTTTATTATTTTATGTTCTACTCAGCGCCTTGATTTGTCTTAAAAATGCTCCCAACATTCCTGCAAAGAATTTTCATGCTCTCACGAGGTTGGATGAAAATCGGGCCAAATGCCAGGTACCACATTTCACACACACGCACACACAAATATACATAATGCATACATATGATTGACAATGCCATTTTTCAGCTTGCCCTTAAAGCCGGTGTCTTCTACGACAAAGTGTCTAATATGACCATATGGGGAAATCACTCCACGACTCAGGTTTGCCTTATCTTTCTCTAGTGTCATTTGTTGTCTCCCAATATCTTCGGATGTTTCTCTTATGTTTTAGAGGTGAATCAGGTTCCAGACTTCTTAAATGCCAGAATCAATGGCCTGCCGGTGAAGGAGGTTATTACAGATCACAAATGGTTAGAAGAGGGATTCACTGAGAGTGTGCAGAAGGTAAAATGGCGTTTCCTATGATATTGTGATGATTTCTGCAACTAGATATAATGTTTGACTGAGCAACTTGGCTTTTTGCGTTTGTTTTACAGAGAGGTGGCTTACTAATTCAGAAATGGGGTCGATCTTCTGCTGCTTCTACCGCTGTTTCCATTGTTGATGCTATAAAATCTCTTGTAACTCCAACTCCTGAGGGTGATTGGTTTTCAACTGGGGTACATCCTCTTCTACACTCATTTAATAACAAGATAGATTGGTTCAAGCTTTGATAAGGTTGTGTTAATGCAATTTTAGGTGTATACGGATGGAAATCCCTATGGTATTGAAGAGGGCCTCGTCTTCAGCATGCCATGCCGGTCAAAGGTATGTTCTATCTTTATACTTCAATGGTTTATCTAGTGATAACTCTCAAAATTGGATTTGTGTCCAGGGAGATGGAGATTATGAACTTGTCAAGGATGTAGAAATTGATGACTACCTTCGCAAACGAATCGCCAAGGTATAGCCTTCTTAGAGATTAATCTTTTGCGTGTTTTGCATCTAAATGCTAGACGTTAAACTGAGACATGAAAATATTGCAGTCGGAAGCGGAACTGTTGGCTGAGAAGAGATGTGTTGCACACCTCACTGGAGAAGTATGTATCTGTCTTGTCTATTCAAACAAAACTATTTTAATAGAAGCTAACCTTAGTTGCTTCATGGATGTATGTTTCAGGGCATTGCCTTCTGTGATCTTGGTCCCGTAGATACTATGCTTCCTGGGGAAGTTTGATTTTTGGAGAACGTTGAACATCTCAAGTAAGCATATTTTCTTCCGGGCTGTTAGCTGTACAGAGCACACCCAAAGTACTCAATGTTGATTGTTCAGAATAAGAGAATGAAACTCTTTCTTCTTGTTTATATGCATCTGTATGTGATTTTACTTGAGCAATGCACCAAAAGTCATATACAGCAGTATTTGTAAACACTTGAAACGATCCTCTACATTATTCCAGTTCCAGAACTCAAACTAGACAATGCATATCTATTGTCAAACACAAACTGTTCACAAATCTTATGAGCCTTTTTTTTTTCTTTTTCCAAACCAATCTCAAAACTCCCTATATGTGAAAGAGTATCACCAACAAAGTTACAAAGAGTATACTATACATAAGAATTAAGAAGCGAGAATGGAGGAAGGTCTTGTTGGTCGATACCCTGAAAAGGCTATGCGGAGTCTCTTGCACTCGTCTCTGCAGTAGTCCAGTGAAAAACAGAGCTGCCTTATCACTTCCCTCTTCTCTTCTGCAACTTCCTCTAGTTCCTTCCTCTGCTTCTCCACCTCCTTCTCCATTTCCATTTTCCTATTGTCTCTTGCTTCTATTTCACTTCCAAGCCGACTTATCTCTGACTCTAGTTCACTTACCTTTTTGCTTAATGCCTCTACGCACCTCTCTTTCTCTGCCTGATCCACTGTCAGCACCTCGATTTCACCCTTCAGCCTTTCCTCCTCTTCTATCTTCTCGGTGGTCACCCTTCTTATATCGTCTTCAAGATAACGAACTTGGGCTTCTAGCTCTCTGAACTGGTCATCCCGGTGTCTTTTTTCTTCCAACAGCTTCGCTATCTCGGCTTTGACCTGTGCCTTCTCCGGAAATATCTTCTCTTCTGCGTCAGACACTGCTGTCTTTAGATCCCTGATCTCATGATCTCTACCTGCTAAACTAGATTTCAACATGGAAATTCTATCTAGCAGCTTCACTATCTCTCTTTTATCTGCACTAGACTTGTTTTTCCATGCGGCAGCTTCTTTCTGCGTCGACTCAAGCATCTCTTGCAGACTCTTGAGTTTTACTTCATCAGACTTGCTTTTTTCGACTTCTTTTCTCATGATACCGTTTTGTTTCTCTGCCTCCCGAAGCCTCAGGCTTGTAATTCTCAGCTCTTCAGACAAACTCTGAATGTCCTGTTCTTGAGTGGAAGCTACCTCTTCACCCTCTTCGTCATCCAACTCAGATGGCAAATATCTGGCAAGCTGACTCTTTAATATATGAATTTGGTCTTCTGAATTCTGTAACTTTTCATTTGCATCTCTCAGTTCTTGCTCACAAGCAGCAAGTTTTGCTGGGAAATCAATAAATTTACTCTCACTTTTCACTCTTGGCAAAAAGCTCTCAGTGTTCCCTTCAAGTTGCATCCTGAGTCTCTCTTTGGCTTCACGGAGCTCAATCTCAAGATCCATGATCCTCTTGCTCAGGGACTGAAAATCAGAGCCAATGCTGACATAACCAGGGTAATTAGTCACAGAAGAATCATCAGATTCGAGTTCGGAATCGGTAATGGAAGCAGAATCATCTCCATCTTTGTGAGAAAGATCAGAAGAGAGTCCTCCAGAGCCAAGAAAGTATTCAAAACCAGGAGCACGTCGCGCAGAAGGAGGACGGCCTAACCTATTAAGCTCATTAGAGGTCCAGACAGTAGCAAGGTCGGAGGAGGAGATGTCGCCAGAGCCCTGTGACTGAAGCTCTAAAGGAGAGCTTTTTCTCAACTCTCCGGTGATGTTCTCGTACCGTTCTGCCAGAGAACGGTACATACGGTGAAACTCATCGACAAGGCTAATAAGCTCAGGCCTTTTTTGGTAATACATCTCTGCCTTCTTAGCAAACGAATCTGCATCCTCCTCTATCAACTTCACCATCCGTTTCACGCTCCGGTCCATCTCTGATCATGATCATCACACAACAAAGTTGGCATATTTATTATTCTTTATGAAAAGACTACCCACCTAATTTGGTAACCCTAAGCTAAATAAGATATTTCATTTCTAAATTAACATGATTTGACAGAATGCAATGGACTCACCATCGAGATTACTCTCGAGCCACTTGGAGTTTTTGAGACCGATATGACTATCCCACCACCATAGATGTGATTTGGTGGATTCTGCTCGCTTGAAACTCTTCTTGGAACGAACCTGACAAAACCCAGAATCAAGAATCAGAATCTATTGTTATTGGTATGAAAAAGACAAGTTTTTGTTTTGTTGGTTGGTATGTACCAGATCATAATCCATGGCTTCAAAATCAATGGACCCTATGTGAAGCTGGAAACACAGAAGAGACAATCATGAGACTATTGGAAAAATATGACTACTTTTTTTCCAGACAAATAATACAGATTCTGTCTGTCAGACATATAATACAAAACGTCGGTTTTTTTTATTTTTCCCAAATCCCAAAAAAAATACAAAAAGGATCGTTACTGTTGCGAGAGAATCATGACAAAACGTAATAATATACATAAAAAGGACAAAAAAGAGAACCTGAGAATAAGGAGAAGAAGTTGAAGATGGAGGATTGAAAGGAGAAGAGGAGGGAGATGAAGCTTTTTAGATTGAAAAAAGAAAAAACAAAACAGAAATAAAATATAGTCAAGACGAATTTAAACACTTACCTTTAAGACAGATATTGCGGAACAAGTCTAACTAAGTACTCAGCATTTCAACGTGGCCAAGTGATTGGTTGTCTCTCTGTAATTATCCATTAAATATGTAATTTAGGACTAATTCCATAGTGTCCACGTGGTGAGAGAAGAGATTATAGAGTTGTAATTTGACCTCTCCCTGCCCACTAATCAAACCGACCATTCATTACAGTAATGGGTAATGGCCATCCTCGACTACTTCTTTCTCCTTTTATTATGTTGCCATTTATATACTTGAAGAGGTTCACGGCTTCACGCAGTCAAAATATCAAATTAAGCAGTCATTGAAATGCCTTTTTTTCCTTGTGTAAATGTAATTAGATGGAGAGAATTTTCAGGGTTTAAGATTAACCGCGTTATCTCTGTTGTTGTGTGCTGGTCTAAGACAAGACCCAATAGGCCAACATTGTCTCTCTATGTTTTTATTTTATTTTGTGGCACTCCACTTCTCTAGCTTTTCATTTCACCTCATATTTTAATGCATTGAAAATGTTGACAAAATAAAAATAAAAATGAATGCAATAAAAATTAGTAGATTACGTAATCCTTCTTTTAAAATAATCTAGATTTTTAAATTGGTGTGTCAACACCTGATTCAAAGTTCAATTTTTTTTGCCCATCATTTTCACCAAATGGTTTTACTTTATTTTAATTGAAATGTAATTGTTTTGTGGTTACTATCAATAGAAATATAAGATTTGTTGCATGCAAAATTTATTAAAACTGCTAGATTTCAGAATTAAGATTTTCATTTGGTAATACAAGTAGAGAATAGTATCTTGCAAATCTAAATTTACTATGAGAAAAATCATATAATAAAAATTGAATGATAATAGAATTACGACTATTTAGTCTCGATATTAAATATTTTACTTTTATATTAAAAATATCATTCTAGTGGTTCTGTCCCAGCCGGTAAAACATCTTGAATTAAAGAAAAAATATCCTGTTTAAATGTGAATTCCTGACAATGTAAAAAAATAAAAATACCTAGAAACTTATTTGATAAATTATACAGTATGCAGAATGTACAAATCTTTAAAATATTAGTTCAGTTTATCTATTATTAAAAACTAATCTTTTTATGTATAATTTGAAAACCATAAGTCTCAAATAAAACCTAATAGCATAGATGTGGACTCATGAGTTGAAGTAGATTTGATTATTCATAATCATATTCAAAACAGAAAGCATGTGGATTATTTCTCCTTTTTTTTTTATAAGTTGTAAGAATAAAAGAGTAAAAAATAAATATTGTGTATCTACTATCTTGATTTGGGTCCTCTTGTGCATTGGTTTAAAATAAATGTTGTATATCTACTATCTTGATTTGGGTCCTCTTGTGCATTGGTTTAAAAGATGTGTATGGGCCTCCAAAGTTGCTACATTACACACCAAGAAGAGAGTGGTAAAGATAATCTTTTAATGAGATGGTAGATAATTATGTTGTATCTTTGTGAGTTTGGACAAAGCTGCCTTTCAACATCGTTAATCTAAAGGATAAAGATGAATGGACATGATGATGAACACATTAGAGCCATACAGAAAATATCACACTAGCTCTAATAGATATTGTAGGGAATGTGATGAACGAGGAGAAGATTTTAAGATGAGTGAGCATCATTTTGTGTTTGTGCACGGTGCAGGACATGGAGGATGGTGTTGGTACAAGCTCGCCAATTCACTGAGGGAGAATGGACATAAGGCCACCTGCATCGACCTCAAGGGCGCTGGGATCAACCCAACTGATCCAAACACTGTCTCCTCTTTGGATGACTACAACGAGCCACTCTATGCCTTCCTCTCCCAACTTTCCCTTGATCAAAAGGTCATTCTGGTGAGCCACAGCGTTGGAGGAGGGAGCATGACGGCTGCCATGTGCCTCTTTCCTTCCAAAGTTTCCATGGCTGTTTACGTCGCAGCAGCCATGGTCAAACCAGGTACCTTGATTCCTGAAAGTCTCAAAAGTGTTATGAAGATATGCTCGGGATTGATAGAGGAGGAAGCTGAGAAGATATGGGACTTTACTTTTGGAAATGGACCACAAAATCTCCCGACAAGCATGATGATGAAACCTGAGTATGTTCGGGACAAGTATTACAACGAGAGCCCCATGGAGGTTTGTCCTTTATTACCAACTCTTTGTTATGATCTCTGCCTTTTAGAGACTCTTCATTCATCCATTCAGGTATGATCAGGATTACACACTGGCCACCACGCTTCTGCGTCCGGCCCCTGTCATGGCATTCGCAGGCATAATGGAGATTCCCCAAGCTGCAGAGACTGACAAAATCCCAAGGGTGTACGTGAAGACAGGCAGGGACCACATGTTCGACCCAGCTCGTCAAGAGGTAATGTTGGCCCTGTGGCCTCCTGCTCAGACCTTCCTTCTTCCAGAAAGTGATCATTCTGCGTTTTTCTCCCAACCTCAAGAACTCTATCAATTTCTCCTCCAAGCAGCCTCCTCTCTCATTCCCTGATTCCTCTTTATGTATCTCTCTGGAACTCCAAATCCATATTTTGGATAAGTACTTGCATAAAACTGGATCATATTTAATATATATAATGAGATACAGAGAAAGGAGCCTACAATAATTGCTATGTAATAGTCACCCGCACCTCCAACTGCGGTCTTACTAATCAGGCGAGTGATCTCCAAACAATCAACAGAAAAGACTTAAAAGACATACAAACTCAAAAGCATATACAAATGGAAAGAGAAATCAAGGAGTGATTTGAACGTTAGAGTCCTTGAGTTTGCTATTGTCATCTGAAGATGGCCGGGTGGTCTCAGAGTCTGAAACTCGTACCTCTTCAATCATCCTAACCACCTCATCCATCGTAGGTCGTACCTCGGCCACTTGAGCCACGCATGCCATAGCAATCTGCAGCATCTGTACCATTTCTTCTTCAATGTTTTGGAACCTCATCAGCTCAACATCAAACACCTCGCTTGTCCATTCTTCTCTCACCACTGACTGCACCCACCTGGGGAGATCAACCATGTCATCCCGGCTTGGTGATTGCACTGGAGACTTCCCAGTCAACATTTCGAGTATAAGTACACCGAAACTGTAAATATCAGACTTATGTGTGTGTTTCCTTGTTTCTATTACTTCTGGTGCGCGGTAGCCTGCACCCCTCATTGGGGCAATGGGCACAGCCATTAGAGGAGTCAGCCCAAAATCCGAAACGCACACATCACTCTCCTGCTTTATAATCACATTTGAGGACTTTATGTTTCCATGACTGAATTTTGGACCTCCAACTGCATGAATGTGAGCTATACCTTTGGCTGCTGCAAGCGTGATTTTCACTCTGGAGTCCCAATCAAGAGGCATTCTCTCACTTCCCCGGTTACCTGTATTTACATCGAAATCAAGCTACTCTTAAGCAATCCAACGAGGTAAAGATAAACCATTAAACAAAGATGGGAAGAAGACTAACCGTGGAGGAGTGATGATAAGTTACCAGTAGGGTAATAGTCATAAACCATGAGCTTCTCATCCTTGGAGTAATAATATGCACGGAGGGGAACCAAGTTAGGGTGTTGCCCTACCCGACCGATAATCTCCATCTGCTGTTCAAACTCCCTCTTTCCAGCTGCCACTTCCTTCAACCTTTTTACCACAACTGTTGTGGATTCCTCTAAGACGGCCTTGTATGCTGTCCCATAACTACCCTTTCCTAGTACTTCTGCAGATGCCCTCAATAAATCCTCTAGATCAAAGTTATAGGAGCATCCATTAAAGAACACTAGCTTATTCTTTTCGTGTTCTTGCACCCCACTTCCAAATTCTTGCTTTGCTTTCTCAGTTAAAGTCTTTGCTTTTACGATGCTGTCTTCCCTCTTGTCCTTTTTCTTGAGACAGCAACATAACATAATTACGGTGATTAACAGCAGCAGGGCAGCCCCTCCAGCTGCAATAGGAATGATAGTGCTTACATGTAATTTCTTTTTTAAACCTTCTTGGTGAGGAAACGGAGGCAATGGAGGTGATAAAATGGGTGGGGTAAGAGAAGGAGGGCGAGAGGGAGCGGCACAGGGTTGCAGAGGAAGTCCACATAGCAATGTGTTTCCGGAAAACGATGAACTGGGAAACCCACCAAGTGCAGAGGGTATTGAACCATTAAGATGATTGTTGCTCAAATTTAAACGTCTCAGATATACAACATCAAGATTAGGAATTGGTCCAGAAAGTTTGTTATTTTGGAGGCTCAACCCTGTCAGTTGCTTCAGGTTTTGTAAAGTTGCTGGTATCTTCCCGGTGAAAGAGTTAAATGAGAGATCTAGAATATTGAGCTGTGGGGACACAAAGGAAGGAACCTCACCAGAGAAGTTGTTATGTTGGAGATAGATGTAATCTAGTGAAGGGAGAGAGGAAATATCAGGAGGAAGGTTGCCACTGAGGAGGTTTGATCTCAAACTAAGAACTCTGAGTGATTCTAGTTTACCAAGAGTGTTTGGAGGGATCGCTCCCAAGAGCCCAATTCCAGGAAGGCGAAGAGCAAGAACACGAGTACCATTAGAAGTGCAGGTGACACCGACCCATGATTTGCAGATATGGTTAGTGCCATTCCAGTTGAGCCTTCTAAGATGAGGAACAGAAGCAGCAAAAGCAAGAAGAGCTTGCCTATCCGAGTTCAGGTCAGCAATAGCAGAAGAGCAGAAAGTAGTTGTGACAAACAAGAATGAGACAAGACAAGCAGACAAGAAGCCTTTTGGAGATTTCAAGGTAAATACTGAACCAACATCAAACTGGAAATGGAGCTGCATCATCAGCATGACTTCCCGGCCTTCCTGCTTCAAAAGAAAAAGGAGAAGATGATGAGCAATGACTTCCACCACACAAGCTAATCAAGCATCTTTACGGAAGATGAGGAGGCTTGAGGAAATTTCAAGATTGGATCACAACATTGAAATTTGATAACTAATACTCGGTTCTGAAAGAAATAAGCATATGAGTAAGAAAAAACAAATAAAGATTCTAGTTAGATCTTCAAGAAAAAGTATGTCATTGCCTATCTTTATCTTTTATCATTGGGAGATTAAACAATCCAAGAGGCTAAGATAAGAGATTGAAGCATCCAGCAATAAAGAAAAGCAAAAGGAATAAAGCTAAAGAGCCAAACTTTAACACAAAACTTTGATGTGCATAGAAAAGCAACTTCCTTTGTCAAAGTTTTAGAGAAAGCAGACTCTGTCCATCATGTGGACAATGTCACTAAGTAAATAAAGATAGTCTGGGTGTCTAATTTTACAAGAGTTGTTGAACAAACAAAGTGCATCGAACAAATTGGTAAAGCAAAATCAGGAAACTAATACACTACGTCACACTAGACTGTAAAGTCTCGAAAGTTTCCTACCCACCTAGCCGGAGAAAATGGCGATTCTGATTATAATTCCCAACAAACGAAACAATTGCAGAAAGCTAAAACAATGAAAACCAAAAGAAGAAGAAGAAAGAAAGAGGAACCTGAGAGTAGAGGAGCAAGCTAGTGAAGTAAACAAAATTGTGGGCACTGAAAAACTCAGCAAGAGGAGGAAGAAATGATGTAGTTTGCGCGTTAGGACCTCTGCATTTTGCTGTATTTAGCGGACCAGAACTCAATCTTGAAATGGTGAGGGAGAAAAGACAACTCGTGTGGGGACTTGTCGGAGAGATGGAGAGAAGAAAAGACAAGTAGAAAAGGAAGTGAAAGAGATGAAGAGAAAAGTGTGGTGAAGTTAAACAGAAGAGGCGTATTTCTTAAGGGTAAGACAGTCTTCAAAAGGAGTTTTAGAACTAATCATATTGGTGTGTTAACACCGCAACAGACGTTAGGGTAAAGACCCAGAGGTTGACCAAGCTTAAGATTCTTAGAGATGGCAAAATGACAAGCACAATCGACCAAATGACAATTTGTTGTTACCAAAGAAAAGTCTAATTTATCTTTGCAAATTAATCATTTCGATATGGTTATTAGTCCTGACCTGTCTAACCACTCCTGCTACTATTTTCATTCTTGATTTGCGGATACTATGTAACAGTAAAACTTGTCATTTCATCTACCAACTCCAAAACAAGATCCAACACATTTATGCTTTATTGATGTGTGAAGCATTTCTATTACTAAGAAACTTAATTCGTACTCCCTCTTCTAATACCAACCATTCTTATATCATTATTACTATTTTTGTTTTTTCTTTTTTTTCTTTTTAATCACAAACACGACAGTATCATTACCTGCTGTTTCCTCTTCTTGTTATATGCTCTGTCAACTCCCCTGTTTTTCTTATATATTAAACTGTCAAAAGCTGAATGACTAAACACAAACCATGTGAGACAACGAGTTTCATAAATTAGAGATGTAACTTAGTTCATACATTTAACTGCAAAGCTGATTCCATATCCATTAAATAATTCTCAAAAACACACTGGAATTTTAAAAACAGCCATAATCTGATTCCATTCCTGTTTTCTCTTCACTTGTAAAACTCAAAGTCTGTGTCTGGCTTCTTCACATTTGCTCGGTAACCCTTCTCGAAATCCTTAGGCAGTATCACATATCTGTTCTTACGCACAGCATGCATCCCAGCTTCCTGACAGATTGCTGCTATCTGCATTGTTCAACAAAATATTGAAATAGTGTGTTATTTAATATCTATCATCTTTGGCTACACATTACTCATCATAAGGTCTTTCATGCAATCCTTGTAGGGTAAGTTTCGATGTTACATTAATTACCACCAGATTGAGTAAATCAAACCATCTTACTGTCAAGGGTTGGATTCTCAATAATTCAGTTCAGGCCAATGATGTAAAGAAACTAGACAACTCAGCTAACATTCTTACATAAACAACCATCAATGATTAGGAGTATGCTCAAGTGTATACTTCAAAGAACATCATTAAGTGGAAAAAAGCCAGCTCTAGCGAGATGCATAGAATAGTAAGCCAAATAAACTAACCTCAGCAGCGCTAATTTTATCAGGCCGTGAAACATAGTCTTCCAAGTCAACCTCATCGCTGAGGTTCATTTTGGAAGTGCATACCTACACAAGGAAAAATCAGTCAATAAGACAGGGACTATGATAAACTTGAATGTGTTCTATTTAAAGAGAGAAACAGCAGCCAATACTTTCTTTTAAGAAAACACTTTGGTTTCATTTCTCTTTAGAAAGCTATTCAACATTTAAGTGGTTGAAAGTAATTAACTTGCCTGGAAAACAAGCCTCTTTTGACGTCTATCAGGAAGGGGGAACTCAATCTTACGATCCAGTCTCCCAGGACGTAAGAGAGCAGGATCTAGAGTGTCTGCCCTGTTGGTTGCCATTATGACCTTGACATTCACGGTCTGGTCAAATCCATCCATCTACATCGCATTCAACATAACAAGTTAAGCGTAAAACTCTATCTGAATTAGTCTACAGCATAAGATCTTAATTACATCCTAAAAGACTATCAGAATATCAAGATAACACTTATTTGTTTCCTGCTCTTACCTGATTCAGTAGTTCCATAAGAATACGTTGAACCTCCCTATCAGCTCCAGTTTGAGCATCAAACCTAGCAGTAGCAATGGCATCTACCTCATCAATGAAGATGATAGCTGGTGCATTTTCCTTAGCAAGACGGAAGACATCACGAACCATACGAGGTCCCTGCAATTGAAGGGCCAGTTAGACACCAAATAGAAACGCCCAACAGAGCGTTAAACAATTAAGAAAGCTACGATTTTTATTACCTCGCCGAGGTACTTTTGCACAAACTCGGAGCCAACAACCCTAATGAAGGCAGCAGTTGTGTGGTTGGCAACAGCCTTAGCCAACATAGTCTTTCCAGTACCAGGAGGTCCATAGAGCAAAACACCTCTTGGCGGGTCTATACCAATCTGTTTGTAAAGCTCGTGGTGCGTAAGTGGCAATTCAACAGCCTCACGAATTTCCTGCTTCTGAATATCGCATCCTCCAATATCCTACAAAAAGGTTAAACCACCACATAAAAATCAATGAACATTACAAAAACCCAAACCCTAATTCAGACAAAAGAAGGGTTAAGATTTGAAAAGAGGAAACTTTTTTCTCAAAAACCAAAAAAAAGAAGGAAATTTACATTGTAGGAGACGTCGGGCTTCTCAGATTGGCTAAGAAGGGAGATGCTAGAATCAGCCTCAGGGGGCAAAACATCAACAAGGGCGTTGGAGTGACGGTGAAGAGCAACGGAAGCAGAAGGCTTGAGAAGTTCTCTGTTGATTGTGCTGAGAATTCTAACATAGTAATTGGAGCCAGTAGTAGATCCGACGATGCCGTTGTTCTGATCTACCATCTCCATGAATTGACCTATCACGAGGGGCACGGATTGAATTCGTTTGACCTCTTCTTGTGCCCGTAAGAGCTCTCGTTTGAGATTCTTTTGCTCGTCTTTCACATATTCCTCTTGGATATCGGTGAACTCTAATTGCCGCTCGAGCGATTTCAGACGCCCATAGAGATCTTCTTCGTCAGCCGTAGACAGATCCATTAGAGCCGGTGATGCTTTGGGGTCAAGCACCATCGACGCAACAGCCGCAGATGCCATTCTCTGCAGAGATCTTTGGAGTAGAGAAAAAGAAAAGTGCGATTGCGAAGAAGATAAAATAAAGACGATTGTGACTCGTGGATCGTCGGAAATCTTTACGATGACCTCTTTAAGAAGGACGAATAATTGAGATGGGCTTTTTAATTATTAATCAAGGCCCAACATTTAACATTTAAAGGGCCGTTTTTTTTCCTTTTTCTTTTTCTTTTTCGGCTTGTTTTCCAATTTTTTTTTTTGTTGAAGTGTTTTCCATTTTTTTGTTTGTTTGTTTGTTAAGTGTTTTCCATTTAGTTTAAGCTCTCCAATGAATCATAATTTGGTGACAAAGTTGGTCCGAATGGGATCAGATCTAGTTCATCGCCTCGAAACCAAAACTGAGAGAAAACCATTTCAATTCCGTAACCAAAGCCAATCATCGTACATTACATACTTCAATTCTACTTCAAATTGAAAAAAGCAAACCAGAGTTAGGTTGATAAGCTTAAAATATGCGATAAATATTAGCCCGCCCAAACAAAAAGACGCATAAGGCCAAAAAATATGGGGGCATTTACTAAACAATACTCTCTTATGCTCTCCTCTTCTTTAGTAACCTTGAGGATGATATCTTTGTGGCTCGTGAGCTGTCCTCCTCATCATCTGATTCTTCCACATTCTTATCTTCTTCACTTAAGCTCGCTCTGCCTCTCTTTCCCGCGCTTGTAAGTGCGTTCTCATCTCCTCTAAACACATAGATCTGCAGTAAGCACACACACATAAATAATCAACTTGTGAGAATGTCAAACACCAACTACATGCTTCTTCTTGAACACATATACAGACCTTAAACCTCTTTGGTTCAACCAATTCGAAGAGTAAAGCATCACCATCGTCCAATTTATGATCAAGAGCAAACCTTTTCCAACCACCGCTGATGCCAGCTCTTCTCCCAATGTAAACTGCTTCATACTCTTCACCTTTTTCATCCTCTAGTACTAATTCTATAGTTTCCTTAGTAAAATTGGTCACGCAGAAACTTGAAGGAAGCCCCTTTGAAATTACAAAACTGGTGTTGGTGAAAAAGGCAACACGAAATCGTAAAAGAACACACATAAGTGTTGTGAAAGAACGTACCAGCCAAAAGCAACTGTAAACGTGAGAGCGAACCATAGATTTCACAAAGGTGGGATGTGGGGAATCGAGTCGGCTCTGGAATTCCTCTGCAGCCTTTTGTGCTCCGATTTTTTCTTCGTAAGTTGCAAACTTGCACTCGTGAAGAGGGCGGGCAATGTAGCTGAGTAATTTAACTAGCTGGATCAGATTAAAGGAGAGGTTTTTAGGGGAAAATTGTGCAGAAGCACTTACGTAGCCCATGACGAGTTATGCCTTGATTTCCTCAGAGTCAAAGTATGACCAATGTCTACCTTCACCTATAAGAGAGAGGGAATTAGGTGGTTGCCGGAAAACTCGACAACAAAATCAAGTGGGAGCTGGCTTATTACATCATCGCGATAGGAAGAAACTAAGGTGCGAACACGACAAGAGCGCCTTGGTTCAGCTGTAGCAGAGAGGGCTTTATCGATGGGTCTGGGATTACGCTGCGGATTAAGCTGGAAGTGAACTAAAGATGTAAAATTGGACAAGGGAAGGACCAGAAATGGAAAAGAAAACGAGACCTGAGGCGTCTTCTTTGAAATCTGAGTCAGTGCCTTAGAAATCTGGGAGATTCCTAAATCCTGAGATTCAATAGTCCATAAAATAACGAATCAGAGAAGGAGGAGATCAAGGAACGTCGTAAAGACAAAGGGAAACCTGAAATCTTTTGTGATTCTCTTGAAGACGGAGCTTGCGAGCCTCCTCGTATGCCATGGCTATTGCAGATTATTCCAGAAAGAAAAGATGGCGCTTCGTTTGAAATTCGAAACCATTGATGTGAAAAACTTCTCTTTTGGTTAATTAATTGGGCTAATTTAATTTGGGCTTTCTGATATGAAATCTGATTACTTTCCTTATTGTAATCTTTACTTGCTTCTTACTGCAATATCTTAACATCCAACTCCACAAAAATTCGTGTTAAATATATCATACACCATTATTATTATTATTATTCCCTTTGTTTTTTTGTGTCCTATTAATTACCATACATGATCAATGACATAAACATAAATTTTACACAAATGGCTCTGGGATTCACTCCAATTTGATAGCCGCATCAAGAATATCCACACTGCTGTTTTGTTGATTCCATAGCTGCGCGTATCTCCCTGCCTGCCCCAACAGCACCTCGTGGGGTCCTTGTTCCACCACCTTCCCGTTTTCCAGTACTACGATCTGCCCACACCCACAAGTTTCACTTAAGCAACAGCATTGTTTATTTGCCTTTTAAGCTAAGTTAACAACATTATCTACTACCAACCTCATCACATTGCATTGCAGTGGTAAGCCTGTGGGCAATGAAGATGGATGTCCTGTTACTAGCCAGTGCCTTGAGTGCGTTCAGTATCTCTGCCTCTGTTGTGCTGTCCAGCGCACTCGTTGCCTCATCACACAACCTGTGCCATTTTACATCAACCATCTCTCAAATTTCTTATGTATTTGAGGACTCAGTATCTACGTAATCATGTCTTAACAACTGTCCTAACATACGCTAAGTCAATGCTGCTTCTATGAAAAGTTACTTACAGAATTGCAGGGGATTTCAGAAATGCCCGAGCAAGTGCCACTCTTTGTTTCTCTCCACCACTCAACTGCACAAAACATCACTCCATGGTTATCACAATTAAAAAAAAAAAAAAACCACATCCATACATGACTCTACTCAAACTCTGAATGGTCACTCATCATTGCTACTCTCCACAATTACATAGAACCTCCATCAGCTAATCTTTTCTTTCTCATGCTCGTTACAGTTCTGCAAACCTAGTTTTTGTTGAATCATTTTTTTCTTCCTAAAATTTTCAACAGGTGAACTTCGACTTGCAAGCCTGATTGACTTAGATTGTTTTACTTTGATGATGACCATAAAAATGAACGGGGACTTAACTCAATCATGCAAACTGCGACTTGCCACTGGACTCACAAGGCAGGTACTGATCTAAAACATGTCCAAATACTGACCTTAAGCCCCCTTTCCCCAACCACTGTGGAATATCTATCAGGGAAATTACTGATCGTTTCATGAATTGCTGCACGCCGAGCAGCATCATACACCTGGATTGATATGTGTTAGCTAAGAATTATTGATGTTAAACTCCACGTCTAAACCGAGTAGAAGTTGTCTGGTACCTCTTCTTCTGTAGCTGAAAGACGTCCATAATGTATGTTGTGAAATATTGTATCATTGAAGAGCACCTGCAGTGCAGTAGAGGTTTAGAGGTTACCCTTGAGAACAACAAAACTTAAGAGTGTTCTACATAAAGCAAAAGCTAACAATGATAAATATGGGGAAAAAAAAGAGAGAAGAAAAGTGGAAAAAATAATTTAGTGTCTTTTATGAACAAAAAGGTTACAAGGAGAAGAAAGACAGGAAAGCAATGAATACATGTCATAGTGTTGTATATAAACAGAAACTTTTGACGAGAAGTAGAGAAAACAGAGAAAATTTACTGAATACCAACTTACAGTATCTTGCGGCACAACTCCTATGGAGCTTCGGAGGCTATCTAGTCTCACTTCCTTTATATTTTGCCCGTCAATCCTTATCTGTTAACCAACACGAAAAAATGTTATCCAGGCACCAAGCTTTTTCTTCAGTGAATTTCTCTGCAGCAGGGTTTACTTTTGTTGCAAGAATGTTTCCAAACGAGACCCCATAGTTAACAAAACAAAAAAAAGCTTACATTTCCGGAATCTGTGTCAAAGAATCTGAATAGCATTCTAAGAATCGTTGACTTGCCTGCCATAGAACAATGCATAAGATTTGCAGCGGTAAAACAGAATTATGAATTTTTAACTTAGACAAGGTTTATAAATTACCGCTTCCGCTAGTACCAACAATTGCCACACTTTTTCCTGCTGGTACGACAAACGAAATTCCATCTAAAATTTTTCTCTCTTGAAGGTAACTGTAATTGTGGCAATAGACATAAGTTATTAACCCCCTTTCATCTTCAGCCACAACATGAAGCTGACATCTAAATCATGCAATATATCCTATAATTTGCCACTTTGATAAGCTCTACAAGTCTGATTTATAAAGACTTTCTGGAGTGTATTGAATCCATCACTGAAATGAAATTTGAGTTTCTAGTACTCACATTAATCCTAAGTCCTAACACACTAAAATCAATGCCTACCTGAAGTGTACATTTTCAAACTGAATGTTTCCACCTTTCAGAACAAGAGGCTTTGCGTCATCTATATTTCTGATGTCAGATTTCTCCTGAAGCAGTAAGAGAACATTATCAGTTCAAAATGCCACGAGTCCATACTAAAAAGCATGCATTTAAATATCACTCATTGATTGGCGCATTAGCATAAAAAACGTGTTTAGGGAACTTAACCAAATGGAGAGTTTAAAGTAACAATTATAATATCCTCCTATACCTCTAGCAATTGGAACATTGATTTCATGTCCACAAGGCTCTGAATGGTTTCACGGTAAACACTACCCAAAAAGTTTAGAGGAAGAGACAGCTGAAAGAGAAGTCCATTCACCATAACCTGCATCCCTCAAACATGCAAAAGTTAATTAGAAAAAAATTTGCACCGAAAAAATGCAGAGGAACATAATGGAGAGGGAAAATCAAAAGACGCACTGACCAAGTCACCAACTGTCATCTGGCCGTTCATGATACCCTGAGAGCACAACACCATTGCTGTTGACAGAGCTGTACTAAATATAATACTTTGACCAAAGTTTAAAAAAGCAAGACTTCTTTGAGTCTGCAGGGCAGCATCTTCATATTCTGATATAAGCAGCAGAATCATCACAAGATAGATCAAGGTAAATTGGCTTGAGCAATAATATCGTATGATGAAACATTAATCTGTTTTCTTCCTAGCGAAAGGAACGTCTAATAAAGATGTGAAACAGTCATCAGCGCATAATATAGACGTAAAACCGTCAACAGTGCATTTCCTTATCTGAAATTTTTTCTTGTTGCTAGTATTCTTGCTAAAAGTAAATCTGGAGAATTTTGTGGAAATTTAGATAAATTAGTTTTCCAGCCTAAACAGCTAGTAGAGTTACTTACTTTTCAGGAACTGGTCATACTTTTCAGCCTCATAACCTTCATTGTTAAAATATTTAACAGTCTGAAACGAAACAGAATTTCTGTCAAAACTGCAATTCAAGCAAAAAGAAAAAATTGGACATTTTACCTCATAATTTATCAGAGAATCAATGGCCCTTGTGCTAGCATCATTATCAGCTTTGTTCATCGCCTTTCTAAACTTGGTTCGCCACTGGATAATAATAAACGAAACGTGAGCAAAGCAACTAACACCAAAAATATTTGTAACAAGATAACTAACGATTAAGAGAATGTATGAAGACAATTCTTCTACACAACAGACTTCACACCTATTATCACAACTAGAATGATTTTCAAGCCAACGCAAAGAATTGATACAATTAGGGTCAGAGAAGCTTATTAACAAGTACAATGTACGCCGGTGTCTTTAGCAAATTATCATAGTCAGTGCTGGATTATCATGATAAAAAAAAAATATTGCATCATAGTTGGCATTGAAAAGAGTTTACCGGAGAATGTATAGTACCTGTGTCACAGCTAATGTGAAAATGATATACGATCCAACAGAAAGAGAAGTAATCCAGGCAAAAGCAGCCCCGAACTTGTATGCTAATATACCTGATACCATAGATATCTGGAAGATACATATTAATTACGTCGACTGCTTTTGAGAGACAAAGGAGTAGTAAACCCAAACTGGAAAGAATCAGGAATTAAACCCAAAGATGGATAAACAACTATCAATTAGTCAAAATGAGAAACTACATGATCATGATAAAGCACCAAGCGGTCAGAAAAGCTTTACCTCCAAAATGGTAGGAAAAACGTTGAAAACCATCGCTGAGAGGATAAAATTGATCGCACGGCTACCACGATCAATAATTCTGTTCAAACCACCTGTTTCTCGACTGGACATGAGCAACCAAGTAAGAAAGTTCTGATGATGTGAAACTAAGAGAGTAGGAGAGCAGAGTCGGATACCTTAGGTGGTAACGAAGGTCAAGATCATGTAAATGTGAGAACACCTGCAAAGTCACCATGTAATAAAGACTTGATACATCAGAGAATACTCCCGAAAATCTCCATGGCGACAGGATTTTTTAGAGCAGCAGCATACCTTTCTAGAAACAGATCGTATTGTACGGAGAGCTACCTTGGAGAACACAGCAGTACGAAGTTCTGCAAATGATGAAAGTAGCAAGACCAAAAATGAAAAATCCATTCCTTTCGTCCTTACTGGATAATGAGCTATTCAGAGTTACCATTAAAAGCAGAAGAGCCCGTCCTAGCAATGCCATATCCAATGAGGACAGCGGAAGGAGTAGCAAAAGCAGCAACAAGAGTAGGGTTTGTAGCAGCGAAGGTAGAAAGAGAGGCGCCAGTTCCAGTGGCTGAAGCGAGCCAATCAACAGCCAATTTGAAGAGGAAGGGGACTTGAACATTCAAGACTTTAGCTCCTACGAGAAAGCCTAAGGCAGTGATGACCCTGAAGCGAAATTCTGGGTTATCTTTCATCCACAAGTAGCCTGCAAGCGTGCGGAGTATCTTCATGTCAGCCATAGCCGACTCTGAATCCGATGAAGCCGGCTTGATTTGCTTAGACTTGTTGGCGTCTTGATTAGGAGTGGGAGTAGAAGTCGAGAAGAGACGCCCATTAAGCATAGAACTACGTTGAACGAATCGAATTGGGGATGGAGATTGCGAGGGGTCGGAGAGGAAGGCATTGATAGCTGGAGATGTCCGAATTGAGTTACGTCTGATGAAATTAGAGAAACCATGAGGAAGACGATAATCAGAGCGAAGGCGGTAGGAAAAAGATGGGGTTTTGGGCTGAGGATGAAGACAAGCGCGATAGAGTAGGAGCCCAGGAGCCCTAAGGAGCCGAGATCCCCTCGACATGCCTTCTACGAAAGTTTCACAGACTGTTTTTGCTCCGGCGACTCCTTTAATCTCACTACCGAGCTAGCTAAACATGTCACGGCGTTCTACGGTTTCAATGGGCCTAATAAATAAAGCATAAAGCCCAATAAGTTTGAAGCCCAGTCGTGTCTATCCCTTTGTTGTGTGAGTCATCGTTTCTCCACCATTCTTTCATCATCGTCGTCGTCAAGCAATGTTTATTATGAGCTACTTCCACAAGACTTCATTTTTAGTAAGGAAATGGGAAGTCGTACAGTATGCATACAACGTGTGGCACCTCCTTGTTTTGAAGCCTCGCAAGTGAAGATCAAAACATTTAGGCCCCTTTTTGTGAATACAAGGAGT
Source organism: Cardamine resedifolia (assembly GCA_014578085.1). Lineage (NCBI taxonomy): Eukaryota > Viridiplantae > Streptophyta > Magnoliopsida > Brassicales > Brassicaceae > Cardamine > Cardamine resedifolia. Next base: position 59,022 of record VBRH01000349.1, on the reverse strand, counting down.
AAGAGAAGAAGAAGTAATGGCGTGAGATGTAGCAGCATAGCTGACTTCATTGGAGGAGACCTGGTTAAGCCGGACATAGGTCGTTGGCTTCAAGACGTAGAAGAGCACAAGGCAATCGCCATCTACACTCCTCACGAGGGTGGCTACGAAGGAAGATATCTTAATCGTCTCAAAATGCAAGGCTACTACTTTCTTGACATCTCTGCTCGAGGGCTTGGTGACCCTGAGACTACCCTCCTCAAGAACTACCCTGTTTGCCCTGTATGTCTCCTTTTCATAGATCTTACTAATCTTGTTTCAATAAAAGATTTTTGTGTGAGCCAATTCTGTTCTGTTCTTGTAGGCCCATCTTGGGAAACAACCAATAGCAAGATGGTATTATCCACCAGAAGTTGATTACAGGCTCTCGGCTCTTCCCCCTAATGCCAAGGGTCTTGTTGTATGGGTCCTTGAAGCAAAGGTTTTTTGAGTTTCTCTCATTTGATTTGTCTTCCATTAGCTGCATCTAATCTGTCCATATTTGTATGTATCTTATCAACAACTCAGGTCCTCTCCAAGTCTGAACTACAATTTCTCGCTTTGCTTCCATCTCTCCGTCCTAATGTCAGGATTATTGCTGAATGTGGCAACTGGTGAGAATATCATTCATTTCCATATAGTCAAATCATTTGTGTTTGCACTTTGCATGACCATTACCCATTCCCCTGCAGGAGAAAGTTCATGTGGAAGCCTCTGGCGGAAATTGCAAATCTAGCTCCACAAGAGTAACTTAAAAGCACCACTGGAACTTACCTTGTATAGTTATCTTGAATACATCTCCTGGAAGTGTAGCAACGTTCATCACATTTTAAAAATTTGAAATATGTTTACTTGGTAACGTATACCTTTTTATTCCAATAGAGAATAATTTCGACTCTCATTTGTCATAAACGAAACTACTTATCATTACTAAGATTGATCGGACACACTTAGATACAAAGCTATCCAGATGTAGAACTCAGAAACTTTGATTGATCAGAAACATATGCACCTTACCAGGTAGCCTTCCTTGATCAATTCTGGTCACTGAGTTGCAACATGGAAAATCGTTTTTGCAAAGTTCTTCAGCGAGTCGTCAAATCGCCAACCTGTTACGAGTCAACTTAAGACATAGAGCATACACTTAAGATTCTTGCCAATATACTCTTGGAAATCTAAATATTTGTCATCATTAAGACTCTGATGGAGCTTCTTGTAAAGATACTTTCCCTTGTCAAGTTCTATACTTTAACCTTGAGTCAGTGGCGGATCAAGCAGCCAACTTTAAAGTAGAAGCTACACTACCAAAATCATAGACTTGGATAATAAGCTCAGTAGTACAAAACTTTAAAGCACTAAGACAAAGCTTGGACAGGGAGAATTCAAAAGAGAAAAAAAGACAAAATGCAATGTTCTATGCTACAGATTCTTGGGTTGCTTTAGGCAAGAAGGTTTCCCACCACCCAGGTTCATACTTGGGGTATGGTGCCACCCAATTTTTAGGCTTATCAAACTCTAGAGTGGCAGGATTGGAGGCCAAGGCTTCATCGAGAGACGTAGCTTCAAAGGATTCATATAGAACTCGATCCAATCTCAACTTCATAAACCTGCCATTAAACCAAAAACAAAAAAAAAATGTGTGTGGGAAGGAAGGATGCATGTAAATTTTGTAGAATAGAAAATTTGGAATTATGGTTTCTAACGTGATCCAGGGGCCATTGGTGGATACAAGAGCGACGGCAGGACGACGAAGTCTTTGAGTGACTTTGGGGAAATTGGCAAGGAACTTGGGCTCAATCACAAGCCAAAAATCTTGCTCCTTGTCACGCTCACCGTAGTAACGGAGACGTTCAAATAATTGCTCCTGGAAGTGTTCCTCTTCGTCAAGCATGAACTTGGCGTTTGCAACCAAAAAGTGGTACTTGGTTTTCTCTCCCTGCAATTAATCTAAAAACGTAAGTGGGTTTGTTTGATTGGTAAAGATGAGAATATATAGAGAAAGAGAAAAGAGGAACCTTAGTATCCGTCTGTTGTTCAACGGAGGTAGCAGAGGTTTTGAAAGAAGAGGAGAAATGTGATGGTAGAGACAGAGAAGGCGGAGAGAGATGGAGCTTCTGCGTCTGCTTGGGAAGGGAAGAGGAGACGAGAAATGGTTTCGGACGGCAAGAAGCTGCGGTAGGCGGCACCGCCACAGTCAATGCTCCGGTGAAGCTCCACATTGCTGATTTTGGAGTCTTTGATCGAGGCGGAATCTGCAAAAATCTTATCTTTTATGCCCGGGTAAATCCATTATCATCATTCTCACTCTCTTCTTCAACTCAATATTTAGTTGATTTAATAAGTTCAATGGGCTACAGTAAAAGCCCAATTTGGCGTTAGGGGCCTATGATAATTCTACCTAGCCCATAAGAAAGAAAAGGGAAAGGTGTAACAGTGACTTTTACATGGCGATGGAGGCGGAGCTGAGATGCTGAAGCTGCAAGTAAGCGGGAAGGCGATCGTGTCCACTATTCGTTTTCGGAGAGAGGCAAGTTGTTCCACGATTCACCATGTTGGCTCTACTTTACAAGTAAGAAGAATTGATTGATTTTCTGTGTTTTGATTTGATGCAGATGTCGACTTCTTCCTCTTACGTCTTTGGGCCTTACAAGATCGATCCGCGTGAAGTGTTCTACGCAACGCCCTTCTCTTATGCAATGGTTAATCTCCGTCCGCTTCTTCCTGGTATGCTTCCTTCCTTGTCGAATCATGTTCATTCATCCCCATCTCTTCTTCTTCTGACATTTTTTCCCTTTTTTTTTGCAGGTCATATCCTTTTTTCGCATTCTTCACTATTTTGCTTTTGTTTTGTAAATTGAGTACCTTTTGAGTGACTTTAACTACACGAGCACATGTTCTTGTTTGCCCGAGACGACTTGTGCCGCGCTTTACTGATCTCACAGTGGATGAGACCACTGATCTGTGGCTTACTGCTCAGAAGGTTGGCTCTCGGCTTGAGACCTTCCATAATGCATCTTCTCTCACATTAGCCATACAAGTAACTAAACATCTCCTTTCTTTCTTTACATTCATTCTTCCTTGTGTCCGAATCTGAAAGGATTGGAATTGGAATGGTTGCTCTAAACCCTTCTAACTTTGTTTTCCATGAAAACTGCAATAGGATGGCCCTCAAGCGGGACAGACTGTTCCCCATGTACACATTCACATCTTGCCTCGCAAAGGTGGTGACTTTGAGAAAAATGATGAAATCTATGATGCAGTAAGTTGCTGCAATTTGATCACATTCCGATAGCTTGGCTTTATAAAACTCTTATGGTGGTATCTTGTTGTAGCTTGATGACAAGGAGAAGGAACTGAAGCAGAAGCTTGATCTTGATAAAGACCGGGTTGATAGGAGCATTCAGGAAATGACTGACGAGGCTTCCCAATATAGGTCTCTTTTCGATTGTTAGTTATCCATAAACAATGCAAGCTATCTAGGAGATTTAATAAGACATTTAAGTTTCCATGTCAGAGACTTCTATTCGAATTTGTAATCTCTTCCTTGTGTAATCTGAGCTTCAACTATGCGTACTTGTAATCTCTTACTTATGCTACATAATCTGGGCATAAACTAAGGGCATAGTTTTGGTTACCAATTCTTAACGACATTTAGAATCAACACTTTTTCATAAAGAAAACCCACATGCCACGTTTTACAAAATGAACACTAAATACTAGATGAGATCGAAAGCAGAGATGGAGAGGTGTAAAATATTGTTCCATAAGATCAGTGCACTATGGATAATACAAAACAATAAGCTAAGAGCCTTTTACTGATTCTTCCCCTGGAGCATCATCCTCGTCATGATAAATGTTCTCAGCCATCTGCCATATTTGGAGTATGTTGTCCTCAGCTACACTGGAAATAACCCAATCTTCACAAGGGTTCCACGAGAAATCTGAAATTTTGCTAGTGTGACCACCATGGATAAACAGCAGCTCAGGTGGACCGTCCTCTGCATCCTCCGGTGTCTGTTCCTCGTCAATCCTGTCACAAGATACCCTCAAACATATCAATATTGCTCCTCCACGACAAACATGAACATTTTATAACCAAGCAACTAAGTCTACAGCCCAAACCTGCTAAGGTCCCAAACCATAAGCCTTCTACCAAGGCAGCATGAGGCTAAGATAGTTTCGTTCTTTGGGTTCCAACCAACTTGGAAAACCTCCTCTCTGGAGATCAAAGCAAATAATTTAGGTCAGTGATGCTGCTTTAACTTGAGTAGAACAGATCTTAGTAACAGAGAATCCATCTCAAAATGGTGATTTATGGCAAATCGGACTCACTTATGGCTATCAAATGTATGGAGAGCACTACTTAGCTTCCGTAGATCGAATAATTTAACAGTCTTATCAGTTGACCCGGTTGCCACAACCCACTCATTAAATGGATTGAAGGCTAAGCAGTTAACCTGAGACATTTCAAACAAAAAGTAGTAAGCAAATACAGAGGCAACATGATTCAATAGTTTTCTGTGTCTAGGAAAACAAGCTATTTAACCAAAACAACAGGTCAGTTGTGTTTCTAATGAGATCAGATGAACCAAGCAGATGAGCCTAATGCTCATAAATTTGATCTGTCTTAAAGCTAATATATTGCAAACGCACCTCCATCGAGTGAGCAACCACAGACTGCACTGGTTTACTGGGAGATGAAGAACGCAGATCCCATAAAAGAAAGTATTGGTCATCACCAACGGATCCAAACAGGTATTCATGTCTCAGATGCCACGCAACATCTTCCACCACGCCTTCATGAGCCTTAACTTCAGCAAACAATCATCAGTAGGGAAAACAGAGAAATCAAACTCAATAGCTAATTAGCTGTCTATATGCTTTCATGGGTTTAACTGATTCCGTTTAGTAGGTGCAATTGCTTGCCTTTTAAGTGATGCAAAACAATAATCAAGACGAATACAAATCCAAGCATTACCTTAAAGATTTGATGAGCGTCAAGAGTCTTGTTTTTAGGAGTGGCGTTAATATCCCACAAACAGATCTGAGCGTCATCAGAGCCGCTGAGCAAATGACCCGGCTTAAACTTACTCCAAGAGAGACCGTAACCCTCAGAACTGTGACCTCTAAGCCTTATATCAGGATTACAAGCCCCATCAAGAGAAGGCTTAGATCGGTGCAAGCTGTAATCGAAAACATAAACCTCTGCATTAACTGTCTTAGTAGCAACCATGAAAGGGTTTTGAGGCATGTAGCGAGCTCGATTGACCTCGCCTTCATGATTTATTTGCTGGATAATTTGCACCTGCGAAAGTAATCACCTTTTTTTACTTAACTCGTTGGAACCCTAGAATCAAAACCTCAACTTTGGAGATGAGAAACAAAAAACGCACCTTTCCGGTGGCGCAGCCAAAGCCACCAAATTCGGAGCGGTCATCGTCGTACTGACGAGCTTCACTCTCGGTGTCCTCAAGGGGAAGCTGAACCTGGGCTAGCATCAAATAATTGGGCTCGTTCTCGGAAGTGTGGGTACCGAGAATCATCTTCTGAACGGAGTAGTCTTTACCGGAAGGTTCCTCACGGTCAGGGAGCCATTCAACAGTAAGTGAAGGCCACTCGAGGGCATGAGTAATAACGAGATCGTAGAGGAAAGGAGTGTTCTTCTTCCAGATCTTGTACTCTTCATTGATTAAACGCTCCTCAATCTCCCCTCGCATTTCCTCTTCGTCTTTCCCCATTCCGGCTATGTCTTTGCAATTCCCGCCACAAGCAGAAGGCCAAACCCTAAAACAGATCTATTTAGTCTACAAAATTGTAAGGAACGTCTCGCTTCTGTTTCTGTAAAATTTACATATAGAAGAGGAGGATGAAGATTAAAAAAGGAAGAAGATAGAAAAAGGCCAATTTTCAAAAGGCCCAATTTCGTAAAACCCATTTACGAAAGGCCCAGTGACTAGACTATCATCTTATTCAACCGAACGAGTATCCGAGAAAAAAAAAAAGAGAAGGAAAAAATGGCGATGGAGATCGGAGAAGATGACTGGCTGGTTTGCTGTGGAAGTACCGATTTCGCGAAGCTGATGATGCAAGCTTCTCCGTTTAACTCTTTAGTAACTGCAATCGATACTGCAAGAGACATCTGGTTAAACCAAGTAAATGTTAAAGCTTGGCTTCAAGCCTTCTCAGCTCATCCTCAGATTGGGAATTCTCCTTCACCTTCTAGCAACTCTGATTTTGCTCGTCTGAGCGTATCAGAGCAGTCCACGGCCTTTTCCACAACTTCGGCTTCTGCCTTACAGGTGATCATGGATCTTCACATTTTCTTCAGTATTTCTATTTTCTTCTTCTGATGATCAATTTTTCTTCGGTTTCTTAGGAGCTTGCTGAGTGGAATGTACTCTACAAACAAAAGTTTGGCTTTATCTTCATTATTTGCGCCTCTGGCAGGTCTCACGCTGAGATGCTTGATGCGTTAAAGGTCAACTTGAAACTTTCCAATTCAGTTTTTTTTTGTGTGTGTGTGTGTGAATGAATGAGACAGTTACATATTTTCCAAATCTTCCCTTTTTCAGGGAAGGTATGCAAATAGGCCGATAGTGGAACTTGAGATTGCTGCTAAGGAACAAATGAAAATAACAGAGCTCCGGATGACAAAGCTGTTCAACGATAAGGCCAAAGTTGTATCAGAAACTGACCTCTCTATCTCTTCTATTGCAACAAAACCTCAAGGTATATTGGTGATTTACCAAATCCTTTCTTTGTCAAAGTTTTGTGTGTGGGACTTAGAATCTCTTAGGAGTCAGTTTGATATCAAGGTCTGTTGGAATGTTTTTGTTACCTGTGACCTTTTTCTACTTGCTCGCTTTAGAAGATCGTCTGAGAATCATAGGAGGGCATTTGAATGTTGCAGCTGAAGTAAAAGCTCCCAAACGAAGTAGACCACCCATCACGACTCATGTCTTAGACGTCTCACGCGGTTCTCCAGCTGTAGGTGTTGAAGTGCACTTGGAGGTGTGGAATGGTACTACCAAACCTTCCTTCAGTCATGGAGTTGGCGGGATCTGGTCCAGTGTGGGTACTTCTGCTACTGATAAAGATGGGCGCAGTGGACCACTGATGGATTTGGTTGAGGCTTTGAAACCAGGGACATATAGAATAAGCTTCAACACTGCAAAGTATTTACCAGGAGGCTTTTTTCCCTATGTTTCAATTGCGTTTGAGGTTAAAGAATCTCAGAAATTGGAGCATTTCCATGTCCCACTGTTGATTTCACCATTTTCTTTCACCACATACCGTGGGAGCTAGAGCAACTGCTGCTGCATCCAGTCTACAAATACATTCGGTTTTGGTGGTAAAACTACTGGACCATCTATCGAAATTGCTATAAAATAAAATCTTTATTTGAGTATTTGTTTGTATTTGTAATTCTATAGAAACAACAATGAATTAGAAAAAATGTTGTGTTCTGATCTAGACTTCTTGTGAGCAAGCAATAATAGTATAGATTACCATGTGAGACATCTTGGGAGATTCTAAACCTTTGTACAAAATGGCCAATCACCAGATATAAGCCTCTAAAAATATTGTGGTTTGATCCAAGGCTCATTGCGAGCAGGACAATAATAGTATAGATACCATGTTAGACATCTTGGAAGATTCTAAACCTTAGCAAAATGGACAAACACAACATAACCTCTACTAATGTAATTCACACACATCTACCTACTCCACCAGAGTGTCTAAAGCTCCCTGGCTATATCTACCCTTTTCTCCAAAAGCTCGCAAATTCTTTAGCAAATGACATTATATTGCTCCAGGCACTTGACCTTTCTTCTGTTTTCACTTCACCAACCCCTCTCTCTGAAACTTGTCTGCAAAAACAACAGAGAAAGAATTCAAACTGATGTTGTGCCAATTTGATCAACTTAAATTGTCTTTTCTATTATTCAAAAACAAGAGATCCATCGATGAACTAAATTATCTGTAAGTAAAGATCCAACCAGCTAGGGGCCTAGTTGTATGCAGAAGATACCTGTTCACAGTAGGCACAACATTTTCTGAAACGGCAGCTCCTTCAAGATGGTCTGCTTTTGACTCTTGACTACCTGAGTGCCTCAAATTTTCCTCTTCCTCAGTCTCTGAGTTTTTCAAACAGTCCTCTGATACTATTCTATATTGAGTTTCAGGAAGGTGAGCATTGCTATCCAATTTACTGTCAACATCACTGTTAGGAGCTATCTCTGTTTCTCTTTTGTCATCTATTGCAGGAATGACAAGATTGTTGCCCTGGAGAATATTTTCATCCGAATTAAGAAGAGTACTGCTATCCCATTTACTGTCAACGTCATTATTAGGAGCTTCCTCTGTTTCTCTTTTATCATGTGTTGGACTAATGACGAGGTTGTTGTCCAGGAGATTACTTTCATCAGAATTAGGGTGGGAAGAATCTATTGTAGCCTGCCATTGATCACCTGCTGTTTCGATTGTATCGAGACTGCCAGCCTGTAACATAGAAGCAAGGATAACTGAGCCAAGTGATAAGTGAAGCCTAAGTAAATTCAATTGATCATACAGAAGCAAGATATTTTTACTTGAAACACAGGGTCAACAACCACAGGAGAGAAATGTTCTGCATTGCAAGCAGAACTATGTGACTGAGGGTCATTTAAAGTCTGTGAGGAAGCATCATTTGGTACAGGAACAGAGACTTGTGAGAGGGCTTTAGCTACAATTGGCACAGATGCTTTTGGTTTGAGTTTCAGCTCTTGAAAAATATCCCTGACAGCGTAGTAACCGCCTCCCACTTCCTTGTGAATAAGTTGCAATGAAGGGAATTTACCACCATTCGTTTCTCTGTATCTGCAAACAAACAGTACAAAATGTTCAATATTTTCAAGGTTCAGATGCCTTAGCTACACATATTGCTGTTACCTAGTCGTATAATAAACAGATAGAGAATGAATTATTACTCGTTGACAAAAGACTCCACCAAAGCTCGACGATCATCTCTTGAGAGTCTAGTGCCAACCTTAGAGGTTTTTAAAGATTGGCAAAGAGCAGGAGAGCCATAGAGTCTTGCAAGCCCAGCATTCCTTAGTGGGGCAAACACTGCAAAAAGACATCAGATGTGAAGAAAAAGAAAAAAAAGAAAAAAATAACATTCAGCAACAAATTTCAGACATTAGAAGGAAACATGAGAAAGGAAGTTATAGTTGTATTACAGGAAAGTTGTTTCAGCTGCTTCAGAAGCATCACTGGACTCGAGGGTATGCTACTTCTATGTCAGTGCGATCAACTTCACGCAACCATTCCATAACTAGCTTCTGTTCCCTAAAATTCACAGTTAAAATTTGATTTGGATTCTAAGTAAAGGTTATACCAACGTCAATTTCTTTAATTAGTTACTCTTATGGAGTTGTGAAGTTAGAGATCGACAAAACCCATCGCAAAGCAATAACAAGAAACTTACGTTCAAAAAGGAAGCAGTCGCCACTCTCTATTGGTCGGAAAATCGAGAATCGGAGTTTGAGAGAGATACACTAAAAACACGGCGCAGACCGCAGAGCGAGGAAGAAGGAACAAGTAGGGTTCGTATTCGTTGTTCTTCCTAAATAATTTCAGAATTAAAAAAAAAA
>VBRH01000349.1:0-17183 GCA_014578085.1 Cardamine resedifolia | reverse complement strand
AGTTTCCAGTACAATAATTCATATGAACACACTCTTTCTTACTTCGGTAATATTTAAGAGTAAGGAAATTGAAACCCAGTAAACAAACTTACGAGTGTAATGGAACACGCGCCATTTGATTAGACGGAAGAAGAACGAACACGTTTACGAAAACGACTTTATCTTCTCTCCCGGATGCTTTCGCAGACGACGAATTTGACAATTTGTCTCTTCTATCAATGTCTGTTTCAAATAATGTTGAAGAAATTAAAAAGATGGGGATCCCCAATACTTCATTAGGCCCTCTTTCTTTCCCGCTAAAAGCCATTAAGGCCTGAAAAAATATTATTGAGCCTTCATTAATGGGCCTTATTAATTACGATGTAAAAGTGGGGGAGACGAGGGAAACTGAAGCAGCAGAGAACGAACAATGGAGAAAAGTGGCGGCGGCGGCGTTAGGCTTCACGTCGGAGGATTGGGAGAAAGCGTCGGGAGAGACGATCTCCTGAAGATCTTCTCTCCCATGGGTTCCGTCGATTCCGTTGAATTCGTCAGGACCAAAGGTCGCTCCTTCGCCTACATCGATTTCTCTCCCTCCTCCAACAACTCCCTCACTAAGCTCTTCTCCACGGTGAGCTGATTCGATCTCCGTCTTTCCCTTAACTGTAGTCTCTTGTTATTAACCCTAACTCAATTTGGCAGTATAATGGATGTGTCTGGAAAGGAGGGAGGCTACGGCTAGAGAAAGCAAAAGAGCATTATCTTGCTCGCTTGAAGCGGGAGTGGGAGGAGGAAGCTTCTGCCTCTGATATCACCATTGAAGCTCCCACCGATTTAAGCCCATCCACTCACATTAACATCTTCTTTCCCAGACTCAGAAAGGTATCAAAGCTCCTTCGATATTGTTACATTTACATGATTTAGTAGTACTAGGACTAGGAGATTAGGGATTTGAGCTACCTTCGTGTGGTGCAGGTGAAAGCTATGCCTCTTAGTGGAACTGGCAAACATAAGTATAGCTTCCAACGTGTTCCAGTGCCGTCTCTTCCTAAGAGCTTTTGTGATTGTGAAGAGCACTCTAACTCTCTCACTCCTCGAGGAACACATGTCCATGATCTGGAAGCGCGTAATGTGGGAGTAAATGAAGAAGAGGTGAATGTTATGAACTCGGTGATGAATAAGCTCTTTCAGAAAAACAATATTCCAATTGATGAGCAGGTTTCCGAAGAGGACAATGAGATTGAAGCAGACCAAGATAACCTCATCATCAATGTGGTATCTAATGGTAACGATATGTGCAACTCCGTGCTGGATATGTTGTCAAGAAAACGGGTATTTGAAGCTTTTATTTTTCTATTCCTTAACCCAATAATGAGTCATCTACCTTCACCCTGATCTTACTCTTTCTTTGATTGTAACTCAGAAATCAATTCTCCATGAAACAACAGCAAGTGGAGAAGGATATAGTGAAGTACAAAAGGGGAAACACATTCATCCAAGCAAAAAAATGAAATCAATCATCCCAGAGGGAAGTGGAAGACAGGAATCTTCACAGGCCATACGTGAAAAGAAGAAGCCTTCTGAGGTGGTACCGAATAAATCATCGGATGAACCAAGCAGAACAGCAGCTGTCAAGCAGTCAGTTGACAATATTTCCTGGACCCAAAAGTCTTCTTGGAAAGCACTTATGGCCAATGGAAACAGCAGTGATTTTAGCGTATCCAGTGTCTTACCAGGTGTTGGCTCCAGTAAAGCAGTACCACCTGCATCATGGAACACTGCTCTTGCCGGGTTGCCTATCCAAGAAAAGTCAAAGAAGACGAAAAGTAAGCGCGTAACTTCTACAATCATAGCAGAGGATTTATCTGTGTCAGATGATGACATAGAGAGGAAAGATAGTGACTCTGAGTCAGATGATGATGACCTAGAGAGGGATGATAGTGACGCTGTGGCAAATGATGATATAGAGGGGGATGATAGTGATGCTGTGGCGGATGATGACATGGAGAGGGTTGATAGTGACACTGTGATTGATGATATAGAGAGGGATGATAGTGACGCTGTGGCAAATGATGATATAGAGGGGGATGATAGTGACGCTGTGGTTGATATAGAGAGGGATGATAGTGATACTGTGGAAAATGACACTGCCAGTGACTCTATGGCAGATGACACAGCTAGTGATGCTTTAGGTTCAGAAACACTTGCAGATACTTTTACCGACACAAATGTGGAAACTGAACCCCTGGAAGGCGATAGTGGGAATGGAAAATTGAATTTGGGAAAACATGAGAATGTAGGAGAGGATTTGGATGAGGAAAAGGAAAGCTTAGTCTTGAAGGATAATGTTGTTGACGAAGAAAAGGCGGGGAAAGAACTGCTGAAAGCTTGTAACAAGTCAACAGGAGGTTCTTCATGGCTTCAGAAGGCTTCATGGACTCAGCTGGTTAGCGACAATAATACTTCTTCATTCAGTATAACTCAACTCTTCCCAGATTTAGATTATGACAAGGGCAAAGCAGCTAGAGTGATCGACAATGGAGACGGCCAGTACTCCAACTCTAACCAGAGTGCAAGTGGAATGAAACAAACAGATTACGCGTGTAGCAGTAGCACTGGTGGTTTTATGGCTGCGGGAGTCCCTGTGGTTAGTACCCCTGTGAGAAGTTTAGAAGAGAATAAAAAGAGTCTGAATGGTAAGAATTTGAGTGAAGGTGGTAGATTGGGTGCGAAGCAGATAATTAGGAGAAAGTTTGGGTCGGGGGAGACTTGTACTTTTATGAGAAGCTCGACTTCTTTGAAAGAGTGGGCAAAGGCTAAGAAGGAATTGAGTGAGCCCAGAAGAAGGAGAAAAAGTGAAGAATGATTTAGATTGTAATATGAGCAGAGGCTCCTCTCCAAAAGATGTATTCCTCTACAGTTTTTGTGCTTCATAGTTGATGACACAATACAATGTCTTTAATTTTAAGTTTTTTCACATACACTTCTATAAGCATTTCTCATTAGATAAAAACTGGTTGATGAACAGACTTTGATAGTCATGAATACAAAAAACCGAAAAATGCAATGTTTGACCAAGTTCTGGATACTAGCTGAAAATGGTTGAATTGAAAGAAAAATAAGGAACCAATCCCTTTTGGCACTATCTATCTTTGAGTTCCTGCTCAAACTGGCTGAGTTTCAGGCGTATAGGTTCCAAGAACTGCTTCATATCCAACCTAATCCGCTGCTTCAGTTGCTGGGAAAGCTCCTTGTCTTCACTGAGCTTCACATCCACCTGCTCATTGCACAAGGTATTCATCACCATCCAGGTTTTCTAACATCATTCTCTAATCAAATCAAAGTCTCTACGCATCTGTGTCTAAACTACAAACACAACTAACAGTAGTTCATCTCAAGATTCTCCATAGTAACGTGAAAAAATGTTTACCTCAAGATCATCAAGCTCACCGAATGAGAACTCGGGAATGTCGAGGCTCCCCTTCACCTTCTTCATGTTCTCATCAAATGACCACTCTCCTGAAAAAATCTTCCAAAAAAGGGAGTTTATATATGCACTGCACACAGCCTAACTTACAGACTAAGTTCATGACAATGGAGAACAAATAATGGTGGAAGCAGTGGGGATTCTTACCCTCGACTTTGAGGGAGAGCTCGTAAGTATAGCCAACTCTTTTCTTGTTCCGTACAGTGACTAAGAAAGCCTAGCGAGGCGGTCGAAGAAGGGATCATCAATCGAGAACAAACATAGAGAACACAAAGACCCAAAAAAAAAGAGAGAGAAAACTCACATCTCCAACGCATCTGTTAACATTTATAATCTCAGCTTTTCCAGAAGAGAATTGCAATGAACCTACTGATCCCAGCAGCTCCTACGAGCACAGACAATTTCAAGTACCAAAGACATTAAAATTTGCAACAAAACCAAAAAAACAAAAACAGAGTAAGAGTAAGAGAGAAAGAAAGAAGAAACCTTTAATCGGTCAGTGGCCCAATTGGTGAGACTTTTTTCTTCCCAAGTGCCAGCCTATGGAAACAAGAGTAAAAAGAGTATGCAAAAAAAAAAAAAGATTGGTAACAAAGTGAAGAGATGAAAACAAATAAAAATCAAACCCGATTCCAAAGAGAGCCGAGGGACGCAGGAGCAGCATTAAGAGCGACGTCGTTGTTGCTGAGCTTCTGGGGAAGAGGAGGAGGAGCTGCTTCTGCTGTAGCTTCTCTCACCCAATACCTATACGATGAGCCTTCTTTCTTCTTCTCCTCCTCTCGCTCCATGTTTTTTACTACTCTCTCTTTCTCTCCTCACTCTCCTCTTCTCATTTAATCTAGGGTTCCTCCGATGTCTCCGGAACTTTCCAGCTTCAGATCCAATTTTTCTTATTATTTTCTTTTTAGTCTTTGTTTGTGTTCTTATTCCTAGATTGGCTATAAAAAGATGCTGCCCAAAAGGGCCCACTCGTGACCCAACACAACAATGTACTTTCTCATTCTTTGTCTTATTATTATTTCTTCAAGTACGAAATTTGCTAAGTTCTACTTTTTGCAATTTGCAGTAAACGAGTCCAGATACAGATTACAACAATTCTTTCCCAAGTGAGAGATACAAAATAAGTGATGAAATTCACTGTTTTAGAATGGGACAAAAAAGGAGTTGTATGGAATTCTTCGTTAGATTTTAGACATCAGTTGATTTTAGGCTTGGGAGCTCTTGGCTTTAAGACAGCGTAAAGAAGAATCGCAACTATGAGAAAGGCAGGGATTGTGGTCATGTCCACTTCCACTTTCACCTTCCTCTCTTTTGTGCAGTGAATTGGGTGCAAAACTCCAACTGTTGCATTCACTTCTCTAACGAATCTGTTAAAAGATGAAATGCCAGATTTATTAGCAAGTCATTCCTTTAAAACTGTAGCAAGAGCAAAAGGTTTACTAACCCGCTCGTGGCTTCCTCTAAGGTATACAGAAATCTCATGGCATCCCCATAACGTGTTTCTCCCGCAACAGTCGAAAGCTGTTGACATATAGCATACACATATCATTTGAGGCCTTCCAGCAGCACAAAGGATTCAAAACTGAAGAAACCAAACTAAAGGAACAGATGTGTGTGTACTCACTCGTCTCCACAGGCTAACCACGTACTTGTACTTGTTCATCAGCTCACGTTCCCTCGATTGGAAGAGCTTAAACGTTTTTTCATCTTGTTTCTGAGTCAAGGATTTAACACTAGCATATAAAAGATGAACAGGTAATAAAACCTCTTCATTGTTTAAATTCAAAACGTTTACTGTTCTGCACGTATAAAATATAGATTAAAAATATCTCCCAAGGATACTCGTTCGCTCCACCCGCAGAAGATGAATCCCTGAATTGACTGCTTGTATTGATTCTTCAAGTGCCGTAATAATATAGCTCCGGGCAATTGTGTCGGACTGAAACTGTGAAAGTTGCCAACCTTGAGAAGTGATGGAAAAAGGATTGCAGCCCACTGACCATGTCCAGTCCTGTTAAACAATATTTTAAAAGATACTAAGACAGACTATCAGCTTCTTTTATCTGGAGAGTTTAATCAACGTCGTTGCTGGGTTCACAAGATTGTAGTAGTTAACAGCATGGAACTACAAAGATATCTAGAATAATCTGTAAGCATAATTCTATACCTCAATTGCACTTTCATGAGCTACACTGTAGACAAGATGAAGCGGTAGTAATCCAGCTAGATGTTCGGCAACAGAAGCCATGGCTGCTTTCACGGGGCTCCTATGTTATAAAGATGAAGGAATAAGGAAAAACTCATCTATTCTAACTCGCTCATGACAAGAAAAAATTAACTAGGTGTATCATAAAATTTCTGCTAATAAAAAGATGCTAACATGTGTGTGTTATACCTTAGATCCCATAACAGTGATCGCCCATTGCATTGCAAATGGCTCTCCCATGAAGATGCCTCCGACTGAACAACAACAACCATATTTGAAAGCGCCTTTGATTGATAATGCTTGTCAATCAGCAGTGGATCTCCATTGATGAGCCAGAAGATAGGAATTTCAAGAGTGGACCTGCTGTGGGCATGACCTCCTGAGTTATATACAAGGATAGCTCACAGTGTCAATGCCAATTCATGATGTACCAACATCAGTGAATATATTGGAACCAGTAGCAATTCAGTTAACAAAATTTGCATAGTACCCAAATAAAGACACCTGAAATGAAATTGACTGAGCAGTAGGAAAAGAGCAATCGCTCAAATGGATCAAGTCTAAACAAAGACAGTAGTAAAAAGATAACACAACTTTAGGAAATAATACAGTAGTTCAGATCTATGCAGTTTTCTTACTACAGGGTACTACCCTAGGACGAAAACTTGAAATACACACGTAAGACGGAGAACAGTCCTAAAAACTTCTCAGTAGCATGCATCTAATATAGATGTGTGATTTATAGTGTCTACATCAATATATAAATTTAGACAGACAAATGGGACACCAAATCACTTTAAACTGGTAGCAAAAAGTTTCTAGTTTAGCATCAGGGAAATGCTTCTTTTATGACTACAAAGGTGCCACAACAAAAGGGATCAATGGTAACAAATTTTTTTTTGAAAAACACTTAACAGAGCGAAAATTATGTCGTCAGCTAACCTTTAAGGGATGTGTGATCGTTCAGCCTCTGTAATTGGTGCTGGAGGATTGATGAATCAAGATATGAACGAACAGTCTTCCGGTAAGTTCCATTGACAAGCAACAAAGGGACAGCTGCTGCCCTTCGGGCTACTGAAAAAGCCATAGCCAGTGCAGGATCCTCAGAGAGTGTTAACCTATCACAATTGTTATTGACACTTAAATATAGCTCGAAGTTGAATATAGAAATCAGATGGGGGGAAAACACCTAAAAATAATAAATACGTTTCTCTCGTTTTTGGTACCAAGACAATCTACTAATTTTAAGCTCTAACCACAGTTTGAGGTACAGTCTATCAAAGAGGGTCAGAAAGATCAAGCTTTTCAGTGCATACATATGCTGGCTGAACATAGGCTTCTGAGAAGGTAACAAGAGCGAAGAAAGCCCATCCATGAGGGCCTTGAGATCCACCGGCAGCTGTTTGATTTGTCGAACTTTCTACAGCAATAAAATTACAGAGTGACGACCTCTTTTCAGCATCTATAGGAACTATATTGAGAAAATTCAGGTAATGTCACTGGTAGGGTGAGGTAAATAAGCTTAGTAGCAATGGTATTTCATTCTCAAACATAAATAACATAACCTTCCGAAAGAAAAGGACAAAATGTATTCCATAATCTCACGTTTATTCATCCAATGACATGTCTTAGTCCTTGTTACTTTAGATTATAAGATTAATCAAAGTTTTTCACCAAAATATGCTTGACTTGATGGGAAATCCTTTAGACCATAATGAACATACCTCTTGTGTAATGAAGACAAGCTGAAAAGAGATCTTCTCATAATGATGAAATGCACCATCAGCAACTGAGGGTGATATTATATGTCTCATGGATCCCCAGAGAGTAGCACCTAAATGTGCAAGGAAAGTATCACGTGCAACTGTGTAACTTTGGAACTCCTGTGCAATTGACATCACGATGCAATGCGTCACATCTTCTTATATAAATTTGAAGCATTATGATTCCCATCCACTTGCTGAAAAAATTCTCAAACCAGCAAGGGAGATAGCAGCAGAAGACAAAAAGGCTAGCGTGGGACCAAGAAAATACCTCATGTTCATCGCTAAACAAATTCCAGCTCTCCATTCGTTTTAGTGCATCCATGGCTTTTCTCTTGTGATTCTCATCATATTCCTCTCCGTCAAACGACTGGAGCTCAGTTTTTAAATCCCGCATTCTTTCATCAAGTTCTTGGACATGTAAAGTGAAGACAAAATGAGGAAAAGGCACACAAAATATCGAAACAGTTACTCAAGAAAATAATATGGGAGCTGTTTAGAATCCTTCTTTGAAACCAAGAAAAATAATAAACGAAGTGGGTACATAAAAAAAGAGCAGCGTTAATAGATGCACCTTCACAAAGAGCAAGCTTCACTTTCCTTCCCTTGCAGTGCTTGAAAGCAAATAGTTCATATACATCAATCTCCGCTAGAAGAATGTCGACAGCCTGATGGTCATTCTGAGACAACAAAAGTAAAACCGAGAAGTTGGCCAAAAGCATTTCAAACAAGGCAAATGAAAACATAACTCAGAGACATTGCACACTGTAGACCTGAACACACGTGCATTTATCCCACATGCATCAACCTCAAGGAAAATACAGCTCTAAGGATCCAGGTCCTTACTTAACAAGTGATATGTTCACTTTAATAGGATGAAACAGAACATAGAGAAACTACTTTTCTGAGATGATTCCTTAAATTCTAGAACCCTAGAGTCCTACACTCGAACTCTCTCTTACTCTTATTTCTCAGCAACTTATTTTAAGTTTTCCCTATCTTATCACCATTTTATGGTAAATCTTCCCACTGAATTTCCTCACCACAAAGGTAAATTTTATGTTTACCCGTCTCTAAAAGTACTAGAAATTTGGTTGTTCTTGTTAGTCCTATTTTTGTTCATCCTGGAGTACAACAGTGCCCAAGATAACTAAGGTACTCCCAAGATAAAGCTCCTATCATGAAGTCATGAACTGAAATGGCTTCTCATTTCACAAATAAAAACCTACCTCTCCAAATACAGAAAATTTATCCTGAATTGCAGCTTGCAGTGTGTTTTCCGCTTCATCTTCAGATATTTCTAGCAGGAAATTAAATCATGGACACAAGATTAACGAAAATTCCAGAAAAGTTTCGTGCAAATGAAAGAAGGCCAAAAAATGACAGAGAGGTGTCCACAGATAACTAGAATAGTCAGGAGGTTTACAACATAAAAGCCATTATGCAGACGACTTATTGCGAATAGTACCTGCAACTGCACCAATAGTCTTTCCCACATTTGGCAAACTAAGTTCGGTTCGCACTCCTTCCCCACCGACAGAAGGTCCCCATGAAAAAGGGCCAGCAGTTAAATCGATGAATGCCCACCTGAGAGGAAATGCTCACAAAATCATGAAACATACAGCTTTGTCAATTTCTTGGCATGCACAAGATGCCCTCTAAGCCAGAATGACAAGGTTAAATACATGTACACACATGCATTGAGAGCTTCAGAAAAGCAACCTGCCCTTTCCGATCCAGATATCAGTCAGACATTCTGCGTTAAGATTGCTAAAGTCTCCAGCTCTTAAATCCTTTTCTAGAATAACCTTCATATCTTCATTTTTCCCTTTAAGCAACTTGAAATTTCCATTAAGAAAGATCCAAAGTTAATCACATGTAAGGAAATCCATTAAGAATACAAATAGATTTTGGGGCCAGACAATATTAGGCCAAAATAAAAGAAGATTGGTACCTGCAAAACCTTACTCTGAATGAGCTCGGCTGTATCTTTACCATGAGATAGCTGATCCAACTTGTTAAGAGCATCCTGGCATGCATTGTACCACTCGGCCTAAAAGTAAGACATTAACAATACTGTAAAACACAATAGCCAACACTGTAAGACATAACGGAACACCAGATTCTTGCAGCACAAAGGATCTGGTTCTCGAATGTGAGTATAACCATTGCAACAACCTTGTGGGACTAAACACATTGCCAAAAAAAGCATATCTTACAAACATTAAGGCTGATCAATGGAATAATAAAACTTGAGCATAAGGGTGCAGCTAAAATAACTAACCGTATCAGTCTCCTCTGCATTTGTCCAGGAAAATTTCAGCATTGGATGTCTTTCGTACAATGGCTTCCTCACCATATCAAACGCTACAAGATATTCGCAACAGATTTCAAATAAGAAACCTTGAATATACATCATCAAGAGAAATACTGTTGCCATTTGCCTTTCTGTACCTAAAATATTTTCTGATGGCTTTCCAGACTGAAGAAGGTGTTTTAAATTGTCCTTGTTCTGCGAAAAATAAAGAGTAATATAAACTTGGCATGGACGTACAAGAACTTAAGAGCGAAGTTAACCAAAATATCATTTAAAGGACATTCTTCTTTTTTGGTGAGGATTGTTTATGACCCAATTGCCTTCGAAGCATGTAAATAATTGAGGGAACTAGACCTACCTCTTTCAGATAAGATATCTCTGAGTCTGAAAACCCTCTCCTGCAAAATCCTTTAATAAGTCTAGTATGTTCCTCGTGTGTGATATAATAAGATAATAATATAAACAGCAGGTACTCACCGGTATCCATATTTGGATTTTTTAATATTATGTTTTGGATTCAAAATAAATACGTTGTACGCATCCTCAAGATGAAAATATTCGACAAGGCTAGTGAAAATGAATTCCATCATCTCAACATCCACTTGCCATAGAGCACTTTCGTCATCTCTGTTACCATAAAACGAGATAGAATAATATAGAAATGACACAGAAAAAAGGAATCAGGACCACCACTAAGAAAAAAGTTGCAAGCAGCTATCATTAGTAATGTAAAGTTGCCAGGACCAAGTGGTCAGCAGGTTCAGATCTCTTTGCATGAAAATTGACCAGTAACGGACTTCCATACGCCATAAACTTAAGCAAGAAACCCTTTGAACTGTATTACCTAGACACGTCATCTTTGCGTGCTAAAACATCGATGGCGCGTTCAATTACTGATGTCACCTTCTCTCCCATTTGTATAGCATGAACAGAGAAGCTGACAAAAGGAAAACAATCCCCAATTAGAGTCTATGTAAAACCAACACCAGTATCGTGAAAGAACCGCCAGGAAACAAAGTTACAAAAAGATGACAGTACTTGTAGTTCACGCGACTGATGATAGGAAGATGGTGTTTCAACTCCTTTTCAATGTTACTCTTGTAAAAGGGATTGAGAACTTCTTTGACTTGTGGAACTCGTGTATGTTCAAACATGTGATCAAGTTTATTGAACCAACGCTCAAGTTCCTCGGGAAGGAGTTTGAAAACTGGAAAAATGTGTGGAAAAAAAATTACGTACAAAAGAGAAAATCAAGTGATGACTCCAATTCAAAGAAAAGCAAAAGATAGGTAGAAGCTATTCACCTTGGTTTCCTTTTCCTTCAAAGCCTATGAAAATAAAATTGACTGGCACTGGAAGATACACAGAATCGACTTCCATAAGCTCTAAGTAGCTCGCAATATTTCCTGAAAAGATACAAGTCAGGAACCAAAACAAAACAAAATATACGTTTTTGTAGACCACTAATGTCAAAATTGAGCTAGCATAATTTCACAGAAACTGAGCTGAAAACGAAAGGCAATTACCTGACTTAGTGTAATTCACCACACCAGAATTCGAGTGGACTGAAGATTCCAGATCATCAAAATCTAATAACAACATAAACAAGTGTGTGATTGAAAAGGAACGGATAAAAAAAAGCAAAGGAGGTTTAAAGACAGAACATACCACTACGAAAGACAGACTCGCTCCAAAATCTGCTTTTTTCTTTGAGATTGAACAAAGAAAACACAGAAGACTTGGCCGTATTGCGCTTCCCATGTGAAGCTCCATATGATAGAGATGGTATGAGCTAACCACGAAATCAATTGAACAAATCACGCAAACTCAATTGAGAAAGAGAAACGTAGTTTTGAGAACCAAAGCAATAACGATTAGCATCGCAACTCATCATCGTTTCAAATTTGTTTTTGATCAAATTACAACTCTTGCGACGGATCCAAGGAATGAATCGTACCAGGATAGCAACACAAATGGTGAACACGAGCTTGGAAACAGATCTGTTCCCAGCCCCGAATCTGCGCATCGTCTTCTTCTTCTTCTTCTCCTAGTAAATGGTAAATCGTAGTAGGGTTTTGCTATTTCCTCCCGCAAAAATTCCTACACTGGCCACTGTATTATTTTCTTGTCTTGTCCACAGATTTTTGTTACTCCTTCGATTAGCCAAGTTTTTTTCCACGTCTCAACAAAAAAAAAAAAGAACAAAAAAATGTCTTCACTATCAAGTCAAAATATTTGTATTTAAGAAAATCGAAAATCGAAAATGAAAAAATAATTAAATTTCTTTTAATATTGCCTTAAATCAAATCAAGTCATCAAAATGTTCAACCATCCCACCACCAATGACCTCCAAACTAGACGCTCAATCCGCGAATGCTTCTTCCAATATCGCCCAGTAAAGATGACATTTTGATCAATATCTTAAAGACAATGAGAAGCTGAGAACTTTGGAAACTCAAGGCTTTTCAATATACACAAATTGAAGCTATCCTTAACATCATGATCATGACTTTGAGAGTTTGCAAAACACACCAAAATCTTTTCTAGAGCATCATTCTATATATGGTTCCGAACCCACAATACATATACAAGTTAATAAGTGAAACCGAGAAAAATAGAATCCCTCAAGAGTTGAAACTTTTAGAGTTAAAAGAAAAGATTGTTGGGGAAAAGAAAAAAGAAAAAAGTTACAACAAGAGATAAGATTTACACATGATGAAATGAAAAATTAGATATCAAATTTAGGTCTGAAATTGACAAAAATATAAGCAGTAAAGTAAAAAAAAAAAAGTTATCATGACTCATGAGATTAGATCTCTACTAGCAGCTGCAGAACATAAGCATTTTATCTTTCGTTCGAGTTGTTGGTTATCAAAATATATATCTTGCATCCTTTTTAGCCTTTACTCTTCTCATATTATAAGTTTGAATCATTTTTTTTTTTTGGGGTCAAACAAGTTAAGGAAATACAGTGGCTGATGGATTGTTTCCAAGATTTGGGCCTGTGATACAAAAGCCCACTTATCCGTTATAAGCAAGGGACCACGTCACAGTCAGACACTAACCCAAAGACATCGATGCTTACGTGTCATTTGTCGTTGTGGGTTCCCAAAAGCAGCGGCCACTCGCTCGTGCGTGGTCACTTTAATACGCACTGGACTGGAAGAGACTGTACAGCTAAGCTCTTAAAGCTCCCTAGCTCAGAAGCTCAGAGCTCAGAAGTGTGTTGTTGTATAGCTTATAGTTGAAAAGAAGGGTCAGATCGGCGCGGCTAAGATGGGTTGGGGTTCGGTGTTGCTACTATTGACGGTGGCTGTGGTTTGTCAGAGGGCGAGCTCAATCGGAGCGAACTGGGGCACGCAGGCGTCGCACCCTCTTCCGCCTGACATAGTTGTGCGGATGCTGATAGACAATGGTATTCAGAAAGTAAAGCTCTTTGACGCCGAATACGACACTCTCAGAGCTCTAGGCAAATCAAGAATCGAGGTCATGGTGGGTATTCCCAATGAGATGCTCGCCACTCTCG
Organism: Cardamine resedifolia; assembly: GCA_014578085.1. Lineage (NCBI taxonomy): Eukaryota > Viridiplantae > Streptophyta > Magnoliopsida > Brassicales > Brassicaceae > Cardamine > Cardamine resedifolia. The sequence goes on along the minus strand of VBRH01000349.1, from coordinate 3,905 downwards.
CCTCTAGCCTCAAAGCAGCTGAGAAATGGGTTGCTAAAAATGTTTCTACTCACATCTCCACCGATAACGTCAACATCAGGTCTTTTTTTTTGTTTCTTTAATCAACTTTCCTTTTTTAGGGTTCCACATTTACACTCTCCAAGTTAGGAATTTGGATTTGGTCACTTTTGAGTTTGGATTCTCCTAGAGAGTAAGTAGGTTGTGGCTCTTGTCTTCTGCTGAAATCTCATGTCTTGACTGTATCCGACCATAGTCTCACTAAATTAGGTACTGATTTGATTGTCTGATTCGGTTATTGTTGCACAGGTATGTGGCTGTTGGCAATGAACCTTTCTTGTCGACTTATAATGGGAGCTATCTGAGCACAACTTTACCTGCGCTGAGGAACATCCAAATTGCAATTATAAAGGCTGGGCTTCAGAACCAAGTGAAAGTCACGTGTCCCCTGAACGCTGATGTCTATGAAAGCTCCACCACCTTACCCTCTGGAGGGGACTTCAGAGCCAATATCCGTGATCTCATGATCGCTATCGTCAAATTCTTGAGCGAAAATGGCGGCCCCTTTACCGTTAACATCTATCCCTTCATCAGTCTCTACAACGACGCCAATTTCCCAGTCGATTATGCCTTCTTTGATGGCAACTCACAGCCCGTGAACGATGGTGGAACCTACTACTACAATGTGTTTGATGCAAATTATGACACTCTAGTTCATGCGCTAGAGAAGAATGGGTTTGGAAACATGCCTATCATAATTGGGGAAGTCGGATGGCCTACTGATGGGGATAGGAATGCGAACGTGGAGTACGCTAGGAAGTTTAACCAAGGCTTCATGGTTCACATCTCTGGTGGGAAAGGGACTCCGAGGAGGCCTGGCCCCATCGATGCATACCTGTTCAGCTTGATAGACGAAGACGCCAAAAGTGTTCAGCCCGGTTACTTTGAGCGACACTGGGGGATATTCACATTTGACGGCTTACCCAAATACGCTTTGAACCTGGGAACAACCAACACAGGAGCTCTTATCCAGGCCAAAGGAGTGCGCTACCTACAGCAGAAGTGGTGTGTGATGAAGCCAAACGTGAGGTTAGATGATCCGCAAGTGGCACCCAGTGTGAGCTACGCGTGTAGCCTCGGGGACTGTACCAGTCTTGGAGTTGGGACGTCCTGTGGGAATCTGGACGGGAAGCAAAACATATCGTATGCATTCAATAGTTACTATCAGATTCACGACCAGCTCGACACAGCTTGTAAGTTCCCAAACATTTCAGAAGTGACCAAGACGAATCCTTCTACAGGAACCTGCAGATTTCCGATTATGATAGAGCCCTACTATGGTGGGGCTGCCCGGGAACAGAGCTTCTTCTTCCCACTACTGATGGCTGCAGCCATCGTGCTCTCTATTTTTTGATGGTTTCTTGTTAATTTGTAACTCTTGTGTGATGGCGTGCAACTCTTTTTCTTTCCTTCAATTCTAATTTTTCTTCCCTAAACCAAGTGATTAGTGCAGTTTTCAAGGGAAAAAACTGACCTTAAGACAATGCCATGTTCATCAAAACAATAACTGAAGATGAAGGATTAAGTTTTGTGTTTAACCTTTTTGATATCCCTAATCTCAATATATCAGGCCTAAATGAGCGTTTAATTTGTCTTATTGTCGTTGAAAAATGAGCAAAACGCCTTAAGACTTAAGAGTGCTTAATTTGGGCCTTTGTCATTGCTCTCCTTATTCCTTAAGCTCTGTTTTACAAATTCTATAAAGGCTGTCCTTTTATTGTTCTAGACTAGTACAGATTTGAACAACTTCGAATTCTTCATATGAAGATTTTCCTTTTTGCAGATAGGAGGAAACTAAGGAGACGGTTATCTAATTTCTTAATCTTTGACTCCAAGCATAAATATCTTAACTCAGTGCTTGGATAATATTCTCCACGTCTCATAAATGATAAGAGGTGCAAAAAACAGAAGGAAATCTGCGATTATGTGGAGAATTAAGGGCCGGATTAATGGCAAAAAAACGAGATTATAAATATTTTTTAAAATGTTATTTGAGATTTTTCTGGATGCGGTTAAGGTTTTCTCAAATTAAATCCCTAATCACTCTTTTATTCGGCCTCTTGGACAATTCACAATTGTCTCTTAATTCACAATTGTCGACAACGTGAATCTGTTTCAACCAATTTCATCTCCACCAGAGCTTCTCCAGTTTTCTAGAAACATGGGAGATTTTAAAATCATTAAGGACCAAGCAATTGGCGGTAGCTCCTCCTTAGATTCTTCAATGTCACTCAACATTAGCACATACACAAAAAACCTTTTTTCATTTTTTCCTTATGTGTGATGTGATGTCCATTCTTGTTTCTTCTGCTAACGATTTCTATTGATGCTTTCATGTCTAGTCTAGAGTCCTCTTTCCATTCTCCTAATGTTTGTTTTCTCTGAGTCTCCATTACAGAGGCTTTACCCAAACAAATACATGCTCACATGAATGTAGAAGGTCTCACTAGGCAAAACGTAGCCTGCCATTTGCAGGTACTAATTTTCCCAAACGCTCTTTGCATTTTGACCTCTGCCTTTGCTAATATAATCTTGGATGGTTGGTTTAACTTGTGTGCTTTTTTTTTCTCTGGTTTTTGTTGCAGAAGTACATGCTGCAATTGAAATGTTATGGAGATAGAGATTCAACTGAAATATATCACCATACTCCGTTACCAAGAGTCCAAAACATGAACAATCTGTTTCAACCAACTTTATCTCCACTAGAGCCTCTCTTGTTTCCTAAAAGCAATATCTCTGCATGCATGAGTGATTTTATAAGCATTATGGACTCACCAATTGGCGGTAGCTCCCTCTTAGATTTTTCCATGTCCCTCAACAGTTTCCAAACAGCCTGTAAGTCTCCAAATATATAGTTCCAAAGGTGATCAAGACGGATCTTTCTAACGGAAGCTACATCATTCAGATTATGACAGAGCCCTGCTAAGGCAAGGCTGCCCGGAGACACAGGTTCTTCTTCCTACTGCTGCTGGCTGCGGCAATCTCACTCTCTATTTATTTATGGTTTTTTGTCAATTTGTAGTTCTGTGCTATGATTGGCTGCAACTTTTCTTTTTTTTCTTGTTTTCCCTCCTGAAGATGAAGGATTATGTTTGGTGTATAGCCTTTTTTTTTTTTAATATCAATAATCTCAATTAATTCAGGCCCAAACGAGCACTTAATTAGTACTTTGTGATCGTTAAAAATGAGCAAAACGTCTTAGTTTAGGTTCTTACTTGGGATGTTATATATCCTCAAATGGGGATATATGACCGGAGTCCTAATCTTATTCACTGGAAGTCTCAGACTCACACAGTCACACAGTTGGTGAAAGGTGAACATAATTCCAATGGTTAAAAGGAACAAAGGAAGATGGTGAGGGATATTGTAAGATCCATCAAACCCAAACCCATTAACAAAAATAAAAAACCCATCAAAATATTATCAAACCCAAACCCATTATCACCTACCATCCTCATTTCCCACATTCTTACCAATCAAACTCACCAACCACACCTCACCAACCAATATAATCTTCCTATAAATACCACACACACCCTTCACAAATTACTCACAAAACAAAAACATTCCTCTTCTCTTTGATCCGAAACTTCAATCGGCCATATCTTTTAGCTCGGGTTGAATCTTACAAATCCGAGACTACCAGTAGAAGTGTATAAACGAGACGAGTCCGGAGAGCCAAACCGCGTCGCCATCGGAGACCGGACGCGCCGCCACTCGCCGCCGGAAGTTCCGAGAGTGGGTTTTACTCTCTGTCACGCGCCGCCGCCTCCCTCCGCACGTGGGCCCCACGAGCCACCATCTCCGCCGCCACGCGCCGCCGCGTCAACCACTAGTGAGTTTTCCGG
>VBRH01000348.1:159083-182709 GCA_014578085.1 Cardamine resedifolia | reverse complement strand
ATTGTCGTTTTCGTTTTTGGTATGTTGCAGATTCCACTGTCATCGGCGAACGAGGATCTACAACCCCAATTGTCAGCAAAAAGGCGTATTATAGCTCTGAATAAGAAAGATTTGGCAAATCCTAATATTCTCAATGTAAATTTGTTTTTGTGTGTTTCTTCTTGTTAGTTTTTGTGATGTCGAGCTTCTGAATAATTTTTTTTGTGAAATTTGTAGAAATGGACTCATCATTTCGAATCCAGGCAGCAAGATTGTATTGCCATTAATGCTCATAGTAGAAGCTCTGTCAAGAAGGTTAGATGATTCTCTTTACATCTATGTGAAGTGTTAAATCAATGATAGTTTCGTCACACACATAATTTGATAAGGATTGTTACTATTGCGCATTCAATCAAAAGTTATCTTTTTTTTCATATAGCTGCTTGATCTCGTTGAGTTGAAGCTCAAGGAAGTGATTGCTAGGGAGCCTACTTTGCTTGTAATGGTGGTTGGTGTCCCCAATGTTGGAAAATCTGCATTGATTAATTCAATCCATCAAATCGCAGCAACTCGCTTTCCTGGTGAGATATTAGTTTACATGAAGTATTATTAAGTACAGACACTGTCTGATCTTTGAATCCCAGTTACAATTTCATTACTTCATGAACAAAATGATGAATGAAATGTAACATGACGTATTTTGTTTATTATATGCGATATGTGCATAGTGCAGCAGAGATTAAAGAGAGCTACGGTTGGTCCATTGCCTGGTGTAACACAAGATATTGCTGGTTTCAAGGTAAATATTCGTTTGTTTCCCTCCTTTATTTTTTTATTTTTTATTTTGCTCTTTAGTTGTTTGTGCTTCAGCATGATTTATGAGCACATACTGAGAATGTCATGTGGTAACAGATTGCTCATCGACCTAGCATATATGTTCTTGACTCCCCTGGTGTGTTGGTTCCAAGTATCCCTGATATCGAAACGGGTTTGAAGCTTGCTCTTTCAGGTTCTTATCTATCTTTATCTCCTTTCTCTTTCTTAATTTGTGCAATAGATTTAGTTGACTAATAGATGATACAGTTTAGGTCTTGGAATCTCAGTCCTTAGTGTTTAGCTACTCCAGGAGTGTATTTTCTTATGGCATAGGATCTTCCTCGCTGGATGTTATGTTTTCTAAGAACTTATTTATTTCAAATTCTGACATTCTAAGGGTCAGTCAAAGATTCAGTTGTGGGTGAAGAGCGAATTGCGCAATACTTTCTAGCTATTCTAAACACTCGAGGGACTCCTCTTCATTGGAGGTACTTAGTTGAGGGAAGAAACGAAGGGTCTCATGCAGACTGCATCGATAAACCAAGCTATAACTTAAAAGATCTTCGACACCAGAGAACCAAACAACCAGATTCATCTGCTCTGCACTATGTCGGGGTTAGCATAATAAACCTTATATATCTACCTTGCTTTTCCTCCTGAAAGTTTTCCTAACCTATTGAGGCCCTCTGTCATCTGCAGGATATGATTTCAGAAGTGCAACGATCACTGTACACAACGCTCTCAGAATTCGACGGGGACATAGAGGATGAGAATGATCTGGAATGTTTGATAGAGCAACAATTTGAAGTCCTACAAAAGGCATTGAAGATTCCTCACAAAGCATCGGAAGCAAGGTTAATGGTCTCCAAGAAATTTCTTACTTTGTTTAGGACAGGTAGACTTGGTCCCTTCATCCTTGACGATGTCCCTGAAACTAAAACTGAACCGTCCAATTCAAGACGGATAGTAGTTTTGTAAAAGTATATTGTAACAAATAGTGTGTGAGATTTAAGATAATGATTCCATTTTGTTTTCATTTGAGATTCAATGGCGCTTCTCCAGTAACTCCAAAGTATTTGAATGAACAAAATTGAATCATGATAAGATTTGGCATCTGCCAGAAACAATCAAATCTATATATCTGGTGTCCTCATTTATTGGCCTCGATGAATTCCCGGTACTCTTTCTTCATCTTCACACCCGATATGGTCCTGCACAAGCTCAAAAATCTTCAGCCAAACCTGAACACAATAGCCTATACTATCCTAAAAGTTGAATGAACATTTCCCAACCTGAGCATTTCCTTGTTCTTGAAGAACTGCACACATGGCGTTCCCATGATTCCAGCTGCTTCAGCAATTTCTTGATCCTCCTCGATGTCAATCTCAACAAAATGCACATCATTCTGATACTCATCAACCACCTGAAACAACATGAATGAAGAAATGAACAAACGCTTAGGAAATCAGTTCACCAAGCGAGTAACATCACTTCCTATGAATTTCATCTCGACTAATGATCACCTTGTTCAAAATAGGCTTCAGAGTCCTACAGGGGCCACATGTTGGTGAAGTGTATAGTACCAATATAACTCTTGGACTCTCATGGTATAATTTTCTAAGAGCATACTGAAAGCGGGGGAAAAAACGCAAGGAGAAAGATGTGAGGCAGAGAAAATGCTTGTAGATAATAAGTTAAGGTTCATATGTTAACAAAAATGCAAATAAACACCTGTCCCCGATGCTTTGTAAGAGTGATGTCAAACTTTTCTTGGACATCACGCTGTGTGAATTCTTTCTTGGCCTCTTCAGTTTGAGGCTGTCATGTGGTAGAACATGAACATGAAAGAGTGTAAGCCTTGTAAAGTGTGCATAAGATTTCAAATTTTTACGAAAAATAATTCCTACCTGGTGAAATTCAACAAGAAGATTGTTACTTGTGAGGTATCTCTCAGCTGACAACGCAGCTATGCATCCTGATCCAGCAGCAGTTATAGCTTGTCTCCATTCATGGTCCTAGAGTGAAAAATGGGAGAGTAGCTCACACAATTATCGAACCAATATGACTTCAAAGAGTTAATAACAATACTGAAAGATGGCGAAAAGTTCCAAAACATAACCTGCACATCTCCTGCAGCAAATACACCTTCAACTGATGTATTTGATGTTCCTTCCTTAACCAATACGTACCCCGAGCTGTCGAGTTCGACTTGGCCTTCCAATAACTGACTGTTTGGCGAATGCCCTATTCCATAAAACAATCCTTTTGCCTCCAGCTCGGTTTCTTCACCAGTATCAACTCTTCTGAGTAGAATGCCAGACATCTGTCCCTTGGTGTTGCTCAATACATCCACAGTTTCCGTGTTGTAATGCACTGTGATGTTCGGATTGTTGATCACTCTGAAACATTCGCCATAACCAACCTGTTAAAAAAACACTCAGGGTGTTGAAAAGACTCAACTTACGTTGTGTTCATTAGTCTATAATTCCAAAAGCCAACAAAGGAAATAAGTACTATACTGGTTGGTTATCAATTTACTTCAAATGGAAATCATAGTCAAAGGCTTTCCCAAAAACATCAAAAGGAACAGGTGAATAACAGTCAATACATGTAACAAAGAACGCTCAATACAGATATTGACCTCATAAACCCAGAAAGCCATACAAAGTTTTGCCTCGGACTATTCTGATTTGGTTTCCTAACTCCATATCCTGCGAATACACATTTCCTAGTTTGGATATACCAGTTATAGAATTTCAGCAGTTTATCTTCAGAGGTCAAAGAAGAGGAGTGGAGTATAACCCAGAAGCTAATAATATAAGAACCTATAAAAACTCACCTATCTTGCATAGCCTTGGAGGCTCTCAACTGGTCTCTGCGAACAAGCAAATGAACATGACGGGCGTATTTCGTGAGGTAAATAGCTTCCTCTGTTGCCGTATCTCCTCCTCCAACCACGGCAAGTACTTGCCCCTTGAACAAAGGTGAAGCTCCATCACAGATTGCACAAGCACTTATCCCTCTACTCCAGAATTCTTCCTCTCGTGGTAGCCTCAGCCTCTGTGCTGTAGCTCCAGTGGCATAAATAATACTATGACACTTGACCTATAAAATCAACCCAAATGGCAAGACCGGAAAAGAGCTTAGTCAAGAAAAACTATTCATCACAGTGATCACCAGTTCTAAAATACTATAAAGCCTCACAGAAAGATAATCACCTTACGTTCACTACTTTGCACAGTAAAGGGAGAAGTTTTAACACTAAGAGATTCCACATCTTCTGGATACAACTCTGCTCCCCACCGCTCAGCTTGCTTCCTCATTCTACCATTTCACACAACCCAAACAAAAATAGCCTCAAAAACATGAAACCAATAAAGAATAAAAATAACTTCCAAATTCTCACCTCTCCATTAAATCAGGACCCGTAATCCCATCTGGAAATCCCGGGAAATTCTCAACTTCAGTGGTTGTCATCAATTGTCCACCGGGAACTCCGCCCATCTGATACCCTTCGAATACCACCGGCTTCAAATTGGCGCGGGCGGCATATATAGCTGCCGTGTATCCGGCGGGACCGGAGCCTATAATCACTACGTTCTCGATAATCTCGTCTGCAATTATAGGACCAACACAGAGCTCAATTACTTGCGTAAGCTCTTCCCCAAGTAGCAACACTGTAAAAACTGAAAATCTCAAGGAAACAAAGAAAGAGCAAGTCCTAAAGCTACCTGAAGAAGTAGGTGAATTGGTGCCGGAGACTCTGAGGCGAAGGGAATCGGAGGAGCGAGTTCGGGTTGGTTGACGGAAGAGGAAGGAGCTGCCGCGACGTGTAGTAGTAGTAGTAGTAGTAGTAGTAGTGAGAAAGAAGAGATGAGGCGGAGGAGAGATAGCGGATGAAGCGGCGGAGACTCGGTGAGTCGATGACACGGAGCCAATTCCGATGCCTATCTTAGGAGACGCAGCCATGTTTTCCGCCTTACCTTACAGAGAGACCATACAATTGTCTTTTGCTGTTAAAAATCTTATTTCTGTTGGCGACTGTGCCTCACGCGCCTCAGCATTATCTCTTCGCTCTTAGTCCACAGGCTTAAATGATCCTCGGCCGTTGGATCTAAGAAATGAAACGTAGCAACGGTAGAGATGTGTGTTGACTGATTTTACTTCGGCTTTTCAACGGAGGATAAGCCAATCGCATTTTTTAAGTGTAGTAAGCTGTGACCAAGAGTTTAAAGTTTAAACTGGACGGACAATTTTTTAGCCCTTTTATATTGGGCCATAATGGGCCGAATTTGCTCTCGAATTTTGCGTATTATATTCGGAGTGATTAACAAAACTGTTAATCTCTTGAAATGAACACTCAACAGATAAATATTGGGAAAATACCCTATTAATGTTTATAAATATGAAAATTATCCTAAAAGAAAAGACTAAGTTTCCTAAAATACTTTCACAAACACTTAATAAATAACACACAAAGAAAATTAATATTTTTAAAATAAAATCAATTAACTTATAGGTAATAAAATAAATACTTTATCATACACAAATTTAGTGTCAATCATTACTCTAAATATTTTTTAAAAACATATTTAATACACAAGATAACATATATTTTTATAATTGAACCAATCAAAATTAGAATATGGTTATGAACAAACCAAATGGTTTGGAGCCTTGTTCTAAAACTTTCCGCCTAGTTCCGATTACTCCTCGTCTAGTCGCTAGGTCCAGCCTATACGCCATAATTAATGACTAATCCCCTGAAGAAAAATCAATTACCCGATTACTCTCTGCCTAATCCGAACTCTCCGCATAATCCAATTATTATCCGTTTAATCCAATTATTCTCCGTCTAATCTTGCATACCTCGATTATTTTTAGATTGCAAGTATAAAATAATTTTTTTTTGTTATTCAGACATATAGATTGAGAGTTTGTGATGTTCTACAATAACTTATGTTCAAAATTTTAATGAAATTCATAAAATTTTGTCTTAAAAATATGTTTTCATGTGTTTACTGCAATTTTGAAACCAAATTATATAAAAATTTAATTTTAATAGATTAATATATTTTTAAAACATTAAAATAACCTAAAACAAATCCTCGATTAATCTCTGTATAATCTCCGATTATTCTATTAGGTGCTAGTCCCTCTCTCACCGTCCGACTAGCGCTAGAGAATTCTTGAACATGGGTTTGGAGTAATGAGTGAAATCCACTATAAGATAACTTGGTTTGTTTTTAGCCATATTCTAATTTGGTTTGAAAAAAAAAAAAGAAAAATGGTTTGAAAACCATAAAGTTTTTGTGGGATTGCACATGACAGTTGTTTTCATTAAATTGAACTAATGTATTTTGATTAGAACTAGACGGATGGTAATCTAATCTTATAAGAAATGAGTGAAATTTCCCTAAAAGCCTTAAAAATTAGATGTGTTTTCTTCTCCTAAAATCATTGATCAATTTCATTTTTTCGGTTCGTCTTTTAAGTATTGACTCACAATATTTGTCTGAAACAATAATAATGATACTTATTTATTCTCAAACAATAATGAATTAATGATTATAAATTCCCTTGTAATCTCGGGTTAGAACTTATAAATAACAATTCTAATTTATAAATTATAACTAAATACAGAGATTAGGTTGAAGTGAAAATCAAACTAAGAGTTGGTGAGGGAAGTGACATACTATTTTTTTCAGTCAAAAAAGTTAAGCGGAAGGAAAAAAGAACAGCCCAATAAAAGCAAAGATCTTAATCTTTAGTCTAGTGTTCCATGCACCTCCAATATTTTAGTCAATAAATGTACTTTCATTTGATGTTGTATAGATTTGTTATGACACCACGCCACTAAATGTTAATAACTACTTTATGGTAAAAAACACAAGAAAAAAAAACACAGTTCCTATTTGTCATCCAAATTAGATGGTTTTCCATTTGAAGTTTGTATCTTTTAATTTTCTTTTAAATATTTTTGTAACTGTTAAACTCATCTTTTTAATAACTATCATACCATCTTTATTAGTAGTAAATTTAACATTCAACATTCAACATTCAACAACGGCTGCAAAATACTTGAATGTAAAGGAGCTATATCCAAGTGGAAGCATATGTTAGAGTTTTGTGATCCCTTATAGTTCAACAAATAATTTCTCCAGGACATATGGATCACTCTTTTGTTTATCAAATGCTAATGTTTAAACCATATCATACAATCTGATTGTTAATTAATTAGAATTTGTATTAATTCTTTATATTTTTTTTCCTCTCTTTACTAGAGACGCGTGAACAATACGCGCCGTCAAAGGAACATTGTCTTGTCGGTAATCCCTTCAAACGCCAATAGATGACTTAAAATGATTCAGTGCTACTTTGACCAATAGAGAGATCTAAAGATAAACTCCTTTCTTTTCTTGCATTAATTTGACTAAAAACGACATTAAATTAAACTACTTCATTATGTCATGGAAAGAAAAAGAAAAAAGAGATTTAACTCTGATCGATGATGAAGCTTATTTAAAAAAAAAAAGATGAAGCTTCGAAATTTTATGTTAAATTTGGGATTTCTTCTATAAATCAACATACTGTTACGGTACCCTAAACAATATGATCAAATTCGACTCTGATCGATGAATGACCATTTTATAATTTTTTTGTTCATTCAGATCAGTTGAGTCCTTCTTCTTCTACACGTAACTGATTGGTTTGTATAAAATATAATGTTGAAATCACACGAAGTAGAATTGAAGATAGGTTAAGGTGTAGAAAGCGGAAACATACAAAGCACGGAAAGTCAAAAGGATAGTCATCAATAAAGCTCACAAAACAACAAAGCTCATTATAATGAATCAAACAAATCTTACAAATAGGTAAACATGATAAATAATATGCATGATTTGCATTCATTGTTTTTGTAAATTGATAGTACCACGACACCTAAAGGGGTCCAAACTAGTTGCTTCATACCACAATATCAAATTTTACCAACTTATATATACATATAACGGGATATATAAATGTATATTCACACGTATATCTCGTGATTCTTATCACCTATACTTCTAGTAAAACACACACGTTACAACTAAAAAATATATATTGACAATTTAGTTCGTTTGGTTAAAGCAACGACTAATGCAGTTTCCCTGTAAAAAAAAAAAATCAATATTAATTAAATACAAAAGTTCATCCAATAATAGCGTACAAAATTAAATGCAAATTAAATGTCGTTAACTAAACCGGTTAGAGACGAGCGTTGTGTTTGAGAAAAAAACATTTATGCCTTCTGGATCCGACGAATATATTGTCAATGGTAGGTTTCAAACCTGAAAAAAAATTACTACATGTCATCAAACATCTATTTTTCTAAAAATATCCAAAAAAATTTACAACACAACTGTGTATATATATATATGTGCACATCATATATGCATGTTCGAACTTAGTAGCATATATATATGTTTCCGCGAAAATGGTTAATTGAAAGAATTTATATTCTTGTCTCAACCACTTTATTAAACTAAATAAGGTCTATATCACTCTCTATGCAGTCGTGTTATGGTTTGAGATCTTCGTTCCCTTCAAGAACAGTAGTTCTCGATCGATCGTTCATGTAAGATGCTAGCTGGTGATCATTTACGGTGTAACGATAACATTAAAAACGAGGAGTGTTTGCCGTTGGAGTTTATGATCGGAAAATCAACATCCACGGCAGAGCTACAGCTCCCGCAACCGCCACCATTTTTGGTGAAGACATACAAAGTGGTGGAGGATCCGACAACGGACGAGGTTATATCTTGGAACGGAGACGGAACCGGATTCGTCGTGTGGCAGCCGGCGGAATTCGCTAGAGACCTGTTACCAACACTTTTCAAGCATTGCAACTTTTCTAGCTTCGTTCGCCAGCTCAATACTTACGTAAGTATGCCTTTATTGTTTCAATTAACATTAACTAGATTTTTTTTTGTTCTCAGAAAATGTTTCAATTAAGTGGTTACGTTAAGATAATTGTGTCTGTTTTTGAGTTTACTAATTTTAAAATGTTTTCTTCGGTAATTAAGTTCACCAATAATCATGAACATTTTTTAAATTAGGTAAAGGGATATAAACTTTTTTTTTTTGACGAAAAACAAAAAACAACATGCATCACCATGACGTGTTTTTTTTTTTTTTTTACACGATGCATTCACATAGTTGAACTTCGTTTAACGTGGATTTAATTTGCTTGATGGCATTAATTAGTATTGAGTGGTTACAAAAATATTATAGGGGTTTCGAAAAGTAACGACAATAAGATGGGAATTTAGTAATGAGATGTTTCAAAAGGGGCAAAGAGAGCTTATGAGCAATATCCGAAGAAGGAAGAGTTGGTCACACAATAAGTCTCATCAGGTTGTACCAACAACGACGGTGAAGCACGAAGATCATCAACGCCTTGGGATTGATCATCACCACCATGAGGATCAACGGTCTTCCTCCTCTTTTGTATACTCTGCATTACTCGACGAAAACAAGTGCTTGAAGAATGAAAATGAGTTATTGAGCTCAGAACTCGGGAAGACCAAGAAGAAATGCAAGCAGCTTATGGAATTGGTGGAGAGATACAGAGGAGAAGACGAAGTAAACGAAATCGATGATGGTTATAATGAAGAAGATGATGGTTATAACTTAAATTGTTCGGAGTAAAACTTGAATGGATTAGATCGTTATATTGATCTGCGTTACCAGTTTCTTCAGATTCTTACAAGTTGGCATAAATATACTCTTTTAATGCAAAACCAAAACATGTCCGAGAAGTCTCGGATTTTGTGTTGTATTGATTAAGCCTCGTGTTCAAAACATGGTAATTACTACGTTGTGCGTATGTTTATAGACAGAAATAAAGAGCACATTTTCTCATGTATTTGCCATATATACAACTATTTTGGGTAAATGAGATGAGTGATTAGATCTCTCTTTGGGGTGTCATGAAGGGTTTTTGGTTATACAAGCCGCGATAATGGTTTTACTGGTTATGAGTTAGCTGCAAAATGGTTGAATATGGTCTCAAGTGTGGATTGACTTATGCTGTATTCTGCTACTCCCAACCGATTCCTGCAATAGCAATAAGCAAATTTATGGGATCAAACTTACAAAGACTGTGATTTGTGAGGATCCTGGAGAAGAAACAGTTAAAAGAATAATCTCTTACCGGTTTCGTTCAAGGTGTCCAAAGGCATCTGCTAGTGACAATCCTCCTTCTCCAAATGGCAACTGCAACACCACCCATAGAAAACATTTGAGCACAAGTCCAAGAGTAATCTTACAGACGACGGCTTTTGTGCTTAAATACCTGGTATTTGATGCTCAGTCCATTGCAGCTTTTGAATGTTGCACCGGGAAACGAAGATTGTATGAAAGAATCCAATGCTGAAAACTTTTCTTTGGTTAGCCACCACTCGGCAAATATTGGCAGTGGAATACCACCTGTCCAGCATCAAATCGACAAAACATATATTAATGCTACCAGTCGTGAAACAAGGGAAAATCTCAAAAAGTATGTGAAATATGTGCTCTTACCATCTCGAAACAGCTGCTCAGATAACAGTTCATCGAATCGCACATCTTCCTCAGGAATGGGAGATACTAGAGTACTCACTCTCTGCTCATTACCGAGAAACTTGGAAATGCTTTGTATCATTTCTGGTGACAAACTGATTTCTGATGCTGAAGCTGTATCAGGAGTAATCGAGTCAGAGACACCGATACAAACTTCGAGATCACCAAGCAAACTTCTAGGCTGCGTAGGAATGTTAAACAGCCACTGCTGAATCAGTTGACAAAAGTTCTCCAAGTCCACATTGCTGACTTCGTGGGGTTTAACCTGATTTGTAAGACAGCCATTACACTAAGTTTTGGAAAATTATCCATCCTACCATTGAAAGAAAAACACCAATGTAATACTATACCTCCAACTCAAGGTGGTTTCCATAGCGCGTCTTTAAGTGCTGTGGACTACCTATGCATCTTAAGCGGCCTCCGACCTGTAATTTGAGATGTATGGTTCTGTGAGGTGGAAAGATTTATGGAATTAACGCCATAGGGAGTTCAAAATGAGTTAAAAAAAAATAAAAAAATACCATGATCCCGATTCTAGTGCAAAGTGCTTGAGCTTCGTTCATGCTGTGAGTAGTCAGAATGACCGCTGTCTTTCCACTCCTTGTCGACAAGCGGGATATCACATCCCACATGAATCTTTTGGCAACAGGATCCATACCTGAAGCATTTAACAATAAACAACAAAAAATTTACAGAGAAGCTAAGAACTAGTGTAGAAGAGAGAGGAGGTCCACTTTAGTTATTCCAAGTCAAACTGGTCAGGCAAGTCAACCCAAATTTTGATTGGGTTATACCTGTAGATGGTTCATCGAGGATGACAATGGGAGGATCTCCAATCATTGCAATAGCAACGGATAGTTTGCGCTTGTTTCCGCCGCTAAGAGTGAACGAGGGCTTGTGAGAATGTTTTAACAAGGCAAACTCGATTAGCTTTTCCGTAACCACCTGTTATTAGATAATACACAACAGACAATATCCAGTTAGCAACTTCCACAAGACAGAAATATTTATTAGTATGGTTGGGATTTCCAATTTATTCAAATTTTATCCTAGACAGTAGAGAAGGATGGTTTTGTTAGAATTTTGTGTAGGTAATTTAACTTTATCTAATAACAGGTAAAGTAAGAGACTACTCTGTTAAAGTAAGAGAGTATACTACTATTGGGGAATCAAGGTCAAATCTGAATAAAACCACTTACATTATCAATTCTATGATCAACTACTCCTTTGATCCTTGCATAAAGTTCAAGGTGCTCCTTCACAGTCAAATAGTCGAATAAAGCATCGAACTGGGGGCAGTAGCCAATCTGAGTACGAAAGACAAAAGAATTTTTAACATTCAGTGTTCATTCTATAGACTCAGTGTGATAGGTAAAGTCAATGATTTGACATACATGTTGACGGATAACTTTGGGACTCGCTACTATGTCTTTGCCAAAGACGAAGGCAGTTCCACTAGTTGGGGTTTCTTCTCCTGGCACCCAAAGAAGTGAGAATAGTACAATGATATTCCTTCAGAAGTTGCAGTTGTATTTAGCGGTCGCAAAGTATTCAAGATAACAACTCTGCCATTAGCTTCCAAATACCAAAGAAGCAGAACATACCAGATAACATAGATAAGGTAGTAGTCTTCCCAGCTCCATTCGTCCCTAAAAAGCCAAAACATTCTCCTGCTTGGACCGAGAAAGTCAAAGACTGTACAGCTACTTTTGGGCCGTGATGTTTGCAACCAGGATAGACCTGAAACAGTTGTACTCTTAAGAAAAAGAGAGGAGAATCTCCGTTAAAGCTTGATTAAAAAGAAAGCTTCAGTACCTTCCTCAGGTTCTGTAAGTAGAACATGGTGTTGTCTGTCAACCCCGAAATCACCCTGTCCCTTTCCTCTTGCACGTCTATATCATCCTCCATATCAGCCGAAGTGGCTCCAGACATATCCTTGAGAAGTGGCTCTGTAGAACTAGAACCAGGACCTTGATTGAAAGCTTTGAAATTCTGCCACCACTTCCCAATTGAGAACGACATCATCTTTTGGACAGGCAAGAGCTCAAGCCCAAGCGTCACAAGGAAGTAGAATATACTCTGTCAGATAAAAGTTCAGTCAGACGAGATGCCGCTATAATATAAATTCACTATTTTTTTGTCTCAAAATAACAACAGTAACATAAAAGAAACCATGATATTCCACCTTTTAAATTCACAAAAATGAAATAATTGACACTTAATGATGGACCCACTTCTCAGTTTTCAAAAGCATAGGAACAAACAAGTTGAAGAACAGGGAAGACTCTAACCTCCACGCCTAAGTAAAAGATGGACGCTCCAGTGACATTCCAATCAAACACCCCATGACTGGATTTATCTTTCATCCCCTGCCTTAGAAGGGCTAATGAAGCCAATCCATCAGAGAAGCAAAATCCTGGTGATAATCTGAAGAAGTTCTGTAGAAGCATAACAAAAAAGGGATCAGTTCCTAGTCATTTCAAGGCTCATGGAGGTTGGGAAATCAGAAGAACCCACACCTTTAGATATGAGTTTGCACTAGCAGTCGCTGGAATAAGGCCCATAACAAATGAGATAACCATAAGGATAAGACCAGAGAAGAAGTGGACCATAAGAATAACATTCTGCGATTACAACAAATACATCCATCCATCAGTGAAAAACATCGCACAGTATTCCAGAGAGGAAAAAGAAAAAACAAATAACGATATGGGTAAAAGCACAGAGTAGCAGGAAGTTGCCTGAGCCATGCTATGTTCGGTGAAGAAAAATGTAAGACAATAGGTTGATGATGCAATTGCCAAGCCATACTCCAGGAGCATAAGAACAGTTGGGAGAAACCGACCTATTCCGATGAACTGCTCCAGACCTAAGGAAAGAAATCAACCATTTCAGTAAGTTATTACCAAAGTACAGAGAAATAAAAGTTTAAATGCATGGAAATGAAAAACTAACTTACCAAAAGCGTAGAAAAGGATTATTGCAAATGTTGACGGAAATAAGAAACTGATGAAATCCCATACGTACGTTGATAACCAGTATGAAAGGACAGAAACCTGCAATGCAAGCCATAAAGGATCATGAGGCCAATTTTACAGGATTGATGCCATGCTTGTTTTTGGTACTCCCGAATTTTTCCAGAGACAAGATTACCCCACTAATAAGCTGTTGATGCTTCGCTTTCACCTCCCGCTCCTGAATAAGATAAATTACTTATAGATATCCAGAACAAAATACTGGAAAAGACGAAAGATAGCACTAAACGAAAAATTATGCCAAAACTACTGCGAAGTTTCACTTTACATACATACCTTAACAATGGGAACAGCAAAGGAGGCCGGGATGAACGAGAATGCAATGTTAACAATAATTGCAGCAGAAAAGGCATCCAAATCCTGCATTGAAAAGACAATAAGAACAAAGCTACCAGTATCGTGACATTTCATTGTTCCGAAGAAAACAATTTTGAGACGGGGAGACAGGGACAGTAGAATCTGATCTTTAATGTCTGAGGAAAAATAAGGTAGAAGCCTGTCGAATGTAAAAACAGTTCCCACTACTTCCGGTCTATACTTTTACATTTTCACAATTTTTGGTTCTCAGTTACTGACAATCAGTTTGAGGGATCCCATTAACTCAAATTTATCACTCAAAACTGAAAATACTTTCGATAAAATGAAAAAAAAAATTGATACCACAGAAAGGGGAATTACTCCAAATAGAAATACATACATGACGCTGTATGCGCTGAGTTTTTGTTGGGGGCAAAGGATGATTTCGGGTTTGAATTGTCATATTCTTGTTACCCGTAGCAAGTCGGAGAATTGCAGCATGCATAACATTGATGTAGATTGGACCAGCATGCTGACAAGTACTGTTGTGTAACACGGTGTATCCTAAACTCCCATCTGGATGCTTACCATCCATTATAATTGCCCCATACCTAAAGAGACACCAACGGGTAGCACTTAGCAAAGTCAGTACATAAATGAAATGTTCTCAAAGAGATTATCAAAGTAGGAAAGCTAAAATGCACAGAAAATATCACCTATGCAAATGTTTTGACTAAAACAATGTTAACTCTTTGATTAATAAAATGAAATGTTTGTTTAAATATTATGAAAGAAAAAATCATAAATAATTTTGAAAGCTGAAAATTCTTTGGACCCATGCATCTTTCAGAACAGTAGATTTTGATACAACACAAAAGGGCCCTCCGAACCAAAAAC
This sequence comes from Cardamine resedifolia, assembly GCA_014578085.1. NCBI lineage: Eukaryota > Viridiplantae > Streptophyta > Magnoliopsida > Brassicales > Brassicaceae > Cardamine > Cardamine resedifolia. The sequence goes on along the minus strand of VBRH01000348.1, from coordinate 168,082 downwards.
TGACATAATTCTGAGAGCAGCTTTTCAAATGCATACGTTACATGAATCATGAGAACACAATACTTGAAGGCAGCAATATCTGGAGCACATGGGTTATTTAGCTTAATCTGTTGGTGACCTATACATACCTTGACTGGTAGGACTGATCAAAACTAGACATCAGAAATTCGCTCATTGAGAGTAGAGTGGGCCCCAACGTGGGACCTGCAGCATCAATTGCATTAGCCAATGCCTCTTTTGGATTAGGAAATTTATATGAACTATTCCCCAAGTGCTGAATCCAGCCTCCTTCAATATATTGTGCAACCTGAATGCATCGGAGAAAAAAATTGAACACAACAAATATTCGGTAATAAGTAACCATAGTGCACTGTGATCGACATCATGTAAGCATAAAATTTAACAAGTGAATATGTAACAGAACTACTGCTTGCTCTACTACTTGTACCAAAACCTTGGGTAAATTGTAGACAGCTGCATAAAAGCGAACTCTCTACAAACACTAACTCAAAATAGTGAAACGATTAGATCACCAAGCAATAAGTTTTCTTATGCCTGCGTAGAAGGCAGTGAAAATGAATTTTAATTAACCAGGATTAATGTGATAGTTACTAGAGCGAGTAAAATAAGATGCCACCTAATTTTAGTTAAACTGTGTGAGAACATGCATTCAGAAAATATCACAGAGTATAAATAATGCTCAACAGACCTCTCTATTAATTGGCTCCGACAGATCAAAAGGAATCGGACCACCACCGCCGTTGCCACCCAGGAGAGGATTAAAATATGCAGTTGTCAATGTTATGGATTTCTGATCAGGATGTGGCTTGAGCTGAAGAAAAAGAAGGCCAATAAGCAAGAAAACTGCTGGGATGATGAACTGGAACACCACTGTTTTGCGGTCTCTGGAAGCAGATCTTGCTCTTTTTATGAACAAAGCTTTGCAATGCCGCCAAAACATTGACCTTGAGATTACGGAACAACCACAACACTGCATGCTAATGAATCCAATGAAAGTCCAAACTGTAGCAACAATCAATCTGCAAGCTTTTGCAACTGAGGTAATTATAACTCCGGCGCCCTCATTACAACTTGCTAGCAACTTGGGTTGCATAGTACTCTTCTCATTAGATCCAATGCATACCAGAGAAGCCTTGGTTTCAGGAGAAACAAATGTATTATCTTGCTTATCCTCGATATCTAAGTTACTGCCAGCAACTCTCAGAAACACCTCTTCAAGTGTCGTGACAGATATACCATAACTCTGAATACCAGGATAATCTGAATCCTCAATCTCAGTAATCCTAGATCTGTCACCGGAATTCTTCATGCAAGTTTCAATTTCTCTAAACATGTTTTCAAAGCAAGGCAAGGATGCCAAAGGAAGCTTGAAAGAAATCTCGTTTCCCACCTGGACAATCATCACTTATAAAGATTAGGTAAGAGATGGGCTTTAAACTTACTTAGAAACAGTAACAAATTGCTCTAGGGGAAATATCTGCAGTTAATACGCTACGATATCCATTGTTTAGCAGCTTAAGTCACAATTGGAAGATGCTCGGCCAAAAAATGCTCTACTTTGAAAGCTTAGAGCTCTTCAAAGTATCACAGCATGCATCAAGGCAGAACATCTCTTTCATGAAATGTACTAGTAGATCAGATGCTCTCAATCTCCTTAGAGAATGTAAAGAATATACCTCACTCACACAGGTTGCTGATGGAATGTGACGATGAACTATACGTGCAGCAACAGAGACAGCTGGAGAAGTCTAAAACATAAAAGAACACCAGTTATTGATATTCTAAATAGAAACATTAACAACATTGACGAAAATGAAAAGAACACAAGCAAACCTTTACTAGCGTAAGAGTGTAACCAACCCCGTAGTGATGTTTCAGGAAAATCGAGCTGCTTAGCCATAAATACACCCAAAATCATTGGTAAAGTGTTAGGTTACCTAGAAATTCAGAAAACTATACATGAAGAGTTCTTTTGGATCAGGGACAAAAAAAAAAATTACATGTGAAGCACTTTCATATGTCTAATTAGATAGGATAAGGCTGGGGAATCTTTTGTTTTCGTTTCCTAAAATTATCACAGCACCAACACCAAATCAGAGCATTTTCTACGAGTCATGAGCAACCATGTGAAAAATTCACCTCAATCATATCACTTCATAGTAACTCAAACAATCATAGGGTGTCAATGTTTGGTGTAATTTTTGTTGTTAGCATGCCTCCAACAAATGCATCATTCTTCTTCCTAATTTTTTAAAAAAAGAAGGGAAAGAAGGACAAGGCAGTAGAAAAAGCTAAGAATTTTGAAAACACTTAACCTGCCACAACACTTAAGAGACCCGTTAGCCATGATTCCTATCCGATCTCCAAGTTCTTCAGCTTCATCCATGGAATGAGTTGTCAGCAATATTATTCTGCCCTTTTTAATTTTCTTAATTAACTGCCATGTTAGACGCATTGAGTATGGATCCATTCCACTGGTTGGTTCATCAAGAATGATCACCTAAAAGATAAAGTATGGTCAACAACAACCAATCAAGAGAACATATGAAATAAGATGACTTTTGTGTTTCCTTCTCACCTTACTGTTACCTATTAATGCGATCCCCAGTGACAATTTCCTCTTCATGCCTCCGGAAAGTGCCCGCACAAGTGTGCTAATTTTATCAGATAATCCCACCTGGAAAAAACGATATCCAAGATCAGACAGCCGTGACCAATACCCAAAATTGGAAGTGAAGAAATACAGCTTTCCACCCCAAATGGCAGTATCAAACAACAAAAGGAATTCATTGGCTCTACTCCAAAACGATGTCATGAACTCAAACTTATGCAATCTTAAGTTTCAATGCTTGTAGACCATAATTAGTAACCAGATGCTATGAAATCGATATGCTGATATTTAAGTGCGTGAATGAGGTTTGTTCGAGAGGAAAATCCACAAAGCTTGTATTTCACTACATACTTACTTCCTCCGCCATATCAGCAACTGTGCTCTTTAAGGAATTTTCTTCAACACCTTTAAGAACCGCAAACATCTCCAAGTGTTCTCTAACCTACAATAGATATATATCATTCAGATGTTATCCCATATACCTAATATACCATACTCGGATGGGCAAACATCTAATCTGTCATAAGACTGAAACTTTTGCATAGAAAGAAAAGCAGACAAACAAAAGAAGCAGATAAATGTTTCAGTGTACAGCACAAATATGTTCCTATGCTTACATGAAATTTAGCAAGTAATCTTGATTAAGAAGATACAAAAAATCACACTAGAGAAGGACCATGAAACATACAAAACTGGGAGTTGGTTTGTCCCTATGTTAGAAAAGGTGGCATGATTGAGGACTGGCCAGTGGCATGATTGAGGACTGGCCACCACAAGCCAATCACATCATTGAATATGTCTATACATTTTCTCTAAGGCTTATTGCTATATCAGATTCTCAGGGTTGAATCCATTATAACAAGCATGATCCTAGCAATATTTTTACTTCTACTATCAGTAGCATACAGAAAAGGTATGAACTATAAAGCATAAATCGGCCATTGACTATCGAAGCTCAGTAAATTTAAATAAAATAGGAAAACCAACCGAATTTGCATAAATCCCAAACAAAGTCGTGTTTTCTTTCCTGGCCCTTTTCACAATTTTATGTACTCGTTCTTTGATCATTCTCTAAACCAAAGATATATTACCATGTTATTGGAGTCGAATTGCAAGCCTTACACCCTACACTTAGAATAAGACCAGAAGAAAAAGAACAGATTTTTTTCACTTACTGTCAGTTCTGGAAAGAGGATGTCATGTTGAGGGCAAACACCTAGTTCTTTCCGTATCTCATCCTACAGAAAGATATTGATATAATCATAAACAAAATGCTACTGAATAGGGGAAAAACAGCATACAAAAACAGACAGATGGTATTCAAGTAATCCTAGAAAAAAGGCCTATCTTACAACTAGCTTAGAGGTCAGAGATTTTCAGTTATGCAAGAAATTTATAGGTTCAAGTAAAAACAAGAATTTTTTTTACCATGTTTGTTATAATACTGTTTCCAAGTATCAGAGCATCTCCAGACGTTGGAGGAAGAAGGCCGACAAGCATTGATATTGTTGTGCTTTTACCAGCACCATTATGTCCTTCAAGCAAAGGAAGCAAGATTTAATGATAACATCAAGTTTAGCAATATCTTTTTTCAACTTGATTTTCATTGTTCTGACAATTGAGATTGCATGCATGGTACGTTCATGAAGTCATTGTAGAGACCAAGATTCGTCAGACAACATATAGATGATAAGCCAAGGAACAGAATATCAAAATTTGTACATTAATGTGTTATAAGAAAGCTTTCTCAAAATGTTAGAAAATGAATTTCCCAACAGTGGATACATAAATGAAATTGACCAAGCTAGCTTCACTAGACATGCACAACAGCACAAGAGCTCAGGAACAAAACTCAATATTTTGTTTGTGGAAATGTGGATTCAGATGGAAATTCTCAGCCATACGGCACAGAAAAACAGCCAAAATAATAAATTCAATCTACAAATTTCTGAACATTATGATTTGGATATGGTACTCTAGCAAGCAACTATAAATGAGGTTAGAGGAGATGAGAATGTATAATAAACAGGAAAGACATACCCAGAAGTGAAAGTATCTGGTTCTCGTACAATGTAAGTCGCAATGAATTAACTGCACAACAATTTCCCCTTCTTGAGGCATAGACCTTATGCAGATTTCTAACTTGTATGCACCTACAGGGCAAACATTAAATGTGAATTCAATGTCCAGCGTTGAAAAACATTAATTGTATTTTTTTTTTTTCAGATGGGATATGAATATACCTCCCATCAAGCTCTTGTTGCCTCATTTCCAGGCTTACTGATTCAATTACAGGATCAGAAGACTCTCCCTGAGTAACCTCAATATCTTCCGGGAACAAATTAGTTTTGAGGCCTGGAATGCGATATTGGATGTTATTTTTCTTCCTCCCAAAGCACTTGTTGAAGATGAAGTTCCATGGGTACCGCACACCATTTTCCCTGGGGAGGACCTGAGGAAATGAACTCTTGGATTAGGCCCGATGATGCAGAATATAATAGACAGAGAGGACAGAAAAACCTCCTAACCACAACTATTTTAACAAGAAACAATGTCATGGAAAAAAAAGTGGTTCACATTAATCACCACAAAGCTATTCTCCGTTTAAAATACAGTCATGCGTTTCAGCAAAATCAGATATACCAATAGCTCTTAAAATCCTTCACTTGCTTACTACTGAGGAGTGGTATTCATTTCACAGGAAAACCAAAACATTAGAAGAAGACCACCATTTACAAGTCAGGCAGTAAACATAGACAAGTAGCAAAAGGAGGTACCTTGTCCAGATAAAGACCAAGTGCGCAGTAAAGAATAGAGTCGAGCAGCATCATTAAGAGGCAGACAAAAAAACTTACTCCAGATGATGCCTACATGAAGATTGACCAGAAAAAAGTTAAGAACTCAAGGAGAATCACCTTGGCCTGTAGCCACAGACATAACTACCATACCAGCCATATATTGCTCCAACGAAGTCCAACATGTGCACGCTCATAATCAGCAAAGTTGATAGATCCAAGAGCAAATGCAGTAGGCGAAAGCAAAGAAGCAACTACCTTCAGTACCCTACAATTCCGATAGTTAGTTTTACATTAATGTATTCTAGACCAAATGTTTGTCGCAAAGAACAGCATAACTTTTTTCTATCCATAAAACAGCCATCACGGGAAAGAAGAAGAAGAAGAAGAAGAAGCATAAACATACATGGACACAGATTCATCGTTCACAGTGTAGTAAGGGAAGAAGGCTCCGAGAAAGGCTAGGGTCCCAACTGCCACAGCTGTCTTTGCTCGAGTGAAAAATGTTGATATCATAAATGAGAGCATGATTGCGCTGAGCCCAAATAAAAAGAAGTATGTGAAGACCAATGTCTTATCACTATACTTAAAGAGACTTCCCATCGTACAAGCTGTAATAATCCCAGAGCATAATGCGAACTGCAGAACAAAGTCAAGTTAGGAAAGAAAGAAAAATACCAAGAACTAAAATCATTACATATATCGAAAGAAGTAAAGCATTAGTCTGCTTTTTCCAGCTGAAGTCAATATTGTTAACAACAGAAAATGCTACTGTACTCCAACTTGTGGTTTGACAATAGCCAAGGGAAGAGGCAAACAAAACTTCACAAATCAAATTTCAAGCCAAAAAAACTTGCCTGTAATGCATATGTAATAAACCACGACAAATGAAATATCTCATCCTTCAAGCCCATCATGTAAAGTCCTTCTCTTATTTTCTGCTCCTGCAAGCTCAGGAAAAAAAAAGCCTTAAGAAGCAAATAATGATAGAAAAATACTCTTCGTGAAACGTAAAATACATATCAGCTCTGTTCCAAAGTAAGCAAAGTATATAACCCAAAGGAACCTTCTCAAAGACAGAGTAGCTGATAAGACGGGAGATTGGATACAGAAATCCCAGAAGGTACCTGCTCAACAATTATATGATCATCAAACAATACAAAGATTCAAATACTATACACATATGTACAGAACAAGGAAAAAAGACAAAAAAAAGAGAGCAGGTGATACATACAATAATCCCATTACGCTTTTGACAATAGATTGAAACTCATCATCAGTGTATTCGCGGGTTGGAAATGGAACCATTCTTATCTTTGAGGGGCTAAACAGAGTCCATGGCAGCTCAAAGGGTAAAGTTGAACCAAGAGATGAAAGTGACAATAACAAGTCTAGGTTTTGCTGAGAAGCAAATATAATGAAAGAGTCTACCACCTGCTGAAGCTGCAAAAGGGTACAAAACCAATCAAAACCGGGGGAAACAAAGATAAAATCCCATATTACAAAAATTCCAATTCAAATCTGATGCATTAAGTTGGTTTACTAGATAGTAAATACTGGTTTACTGTGTGGTGGAACTCTAACACTATATCCCTTATAATAGCATAGAATATAGTCTTCATACAAGAATTATTTGACTACTGTACTGCCTATGAGCTTTATAGGGAGAGCTAGGAAGATGATAGAAAAATCATAGGCACAAATTAGAAAAAATTTCAATGAAAATAAGTAAATGACCATACAGTCAAGAACCCGCTGAAGCTGTATTGCATTGTTGGTATGGTATTAATCCCCATTTCCAGATCATTGATATAAGGTCCATTTGTGTCCATGATCGACTTAACATTAGGGAATCCTGCGAATGCCCATGTGTGGTTCAAGCGGATGCTATAATCAAATAAATGAGGTCCTTGTTCATGGAATACCACTGCTCCTTTTATTTTTGGATTCGAACAATTCCTAAGCAAACATGACGAGGCTTTATCAGTTTAACATAAAATACAAAAAAAAGCACAAACCACAAGGTGAAGAGAATGATCACCAACAGGTATAAGAGTATGTTACTCGTGATATATAATGCAGACACAGTGGACATGTGAAGCCAAAAATATCTCCCTTTTTCCATCATATTCCAACATAGAAAAAACACTAGTCTTGCTCATGTAGTACTATCATCAAACTCATAGCATACTGTAACAACTAACCCAAGGAGATACTGACATTATTCAAGAAATACTAACCAATTCACTGAACAAACAGAGAGATATTCACCAGATAAATGGACAAAAAAAACTTTGAAGGCGACAAGAAACCATGGATGAAATTGCCTTCTTATCAGCTTGAACAAAGAACAAAACATACCTCACTTCACTGCAGACCCCATAATGCGCAGAGGTTATATAAGTTTCCAGCTCAATGTCATCTTTAAAAATTCTAGTAACTAGCTGCAAACAAAAGACACAAAGTCGATTAACCAGGTGACGTATGAAGAGTAAACTGAGCCAAAAGGTCATAAAGTCGAGGAAACATTAAACCCTCTATAATAGGACTCTAAAAGAAGAAAGTACAGGCATAAATGCCAACAAGTTAACATCGATCTAGGAGATTTCTATACAGCACAAGATCAAGAAGTGATGATACCCGCAGTTCCGGAAATTTTAGAGACAAAATGTCGATCATGTTATTTGTTTCATCAGTGTCAGGTGCAAAAGCTAAATATTCCCCCTCAGCAAGTAAAAGCTTCAAAACTTCAGGAAAACTAGGAGAGATGCCTTTTCCCACTTGGACGACTGTATCTTTCTCAATGTTCCTGAAATAATCAACAAAACAACAGTGCAGAAAAAATCAGGAAATCCAGCAACAAAATCACAATCCAATTATAGTAACAAAGTTGCAAACAAGAGTAAGAGTGTAAAAGACTTACGAGCGAGCCGGGTGAATTGTGGTGTCAACGCGTGTCCTCACGGCTATCAACAGTAACATTACAACAGTCGGAAGCAAAATCTGCAGGAAACAAAACAAAAAAAAGTAAACTTGACGCTCGTGATCAACATTCATTGAAAAGACCCAATTCAAAAACTTTAAAAGCAAAAAAATTCACAAACAAAACACAAAATTCAATTCAAAAGCAATGAGAAGCAGACTCAGAAGAAGCTCAGGTGAATACGATCATACATGAAAAGCTAAAAAGTCACATCAAAAGTGATTAGAGCGAAGAGAGACAGAGACCTCAGCTGAAGTAACAAAGGGATGACGAATTTTGAGGAGCCAATTCTTGCGGAGCATGGCTTTCAATTGGCTCCTAGAAGTACCCATTTTCGTTTGACGACACACAAGCTCCCACCACTATTTCCTTTCTAAATCAGCTGAGAACCCAGAAAACCCTTGAGAGAAAGAGAGAGATTCCAATCAAAAAGCAAAAATCTTGGCTTCACGAAGAAATCATACTTTATGGTTTGGGAAAAGAAAACAATGAACGGAGAGAGAGAGAGAGAGAGAGAGAGAGGTGGCGAAGACTTGGCCTCACCTCACTGACATTTGTACTTTCATTCTTCTTTTCCTCGCCACTTTTT
>VBRH01000348.1:146869-159028 GCA_014578085.1 Cardamine resedifolia | reverse complement strand
TTTTTTTTTTTTTTTAATTGCCAATTTTTTTCTGTTTTAATTAATTTTTCTTAATTCAATTTATTTTGTTTATAAATAAAACTAAATAATTTTGCAACTCGCTGAGGAGGATAACACAAGTGGTCGACAAAAGAAAAAAATTGTCCTTTGAAAAAAGGTTATTGACATTTTCTGGATTTGTTGATATACATTTTTTTTGTCCGTACAGAGCCTTTATTTGCTCTTATTTATCTAAATCCTGAGACTAAAAAAATTATGAATCCATTCACAAATGGATTCATATAACCTATACATAAATAAATTCTTAAAGCTATTAAGGCCTTAACAAAAGAGATTAAAACATTAACGCAACAGTAACAACAACAAAAGAAAAAAAAAAGAGATTGGATAAGAGGAGAGATTAGAGTAATGTAGTGTTAAGAGGAGAGATTGAAGTAGTAGTAATTAATAATCTGACCCATATAAACAAACCTTTGCGTCAAGGCCAAGTATGGGCGGCTCGGGTGGGCTCCACAACAAAAGCCTATCGTACGTGGAACGTCCTGATTTGTTTAGAGTTGCGTCGCTTGACTCAGATAAGCCAATGAGATTACGGGAACAAGACGACGTTCCTAAGTTTGACGGCTAATAATATTATAAGGTTTGTTAACGTCCATTTATAGCAATGAGTTGTTTTGGAAAGTTGCCAATAACAGCCGCCATGGTATAATTTTCATCATTCCCACTCCCCAACTTGATTGTTATTTCCACTCCCCAACTTGAATACTAGTAGTATTAGAGCAACTCCATCACTAAAAACTATTTTGGGTCTCTCAACATTATTTATATTAATAATTTTAATTATTTGGAAAACTGAACCAATTAAAACTAAACAGCTATTAAATAGATATCTCAACTTTTTTTGTTGGATTTCTCATATGAGAAACCCTTTAAGAAACTTTCGATGGGGTTGCCGAAGCCCATTACATGTTGACACTAAGAAGTCTAGAAGACGAAAACACTTCCTCTGAAATGTACATAGTTTGTCAGTTGAAAAATAGTAGTCATATGTACACCAATCAAGTATAAACAAATCTCAAATAGTTTAGATCTCGGGTTTAGGGTGGCTCTGCTTTAGACTAATGTGTGATTCTATATAAAACCTCCATTGTATATTTCCTGATTAATTAACGAGAATAAAATTTATTTTTAATACAATGTCGTTTCATTTTTTAATTAAAGTTTAGTACTAGATGTTATCGCATTTTTAAAAGGGAAAAACAAAACGTGATCTCCAAAATTAAGTAACGAAATGACGTTAAATGCTCCCTAACATTTTTAACTAATTTTAATCTTATAAGAATACAAACAAAAACAACAATTGTATATTAGTGCCATTTTTTTTTTTGACGGCTTATTAGTGCGAGTTAACACCATAAAAATTTAGTAATTTATTCGCAATTTTTAAAATATGTTCAATTTTTAATACCATCTAAAATTTTTAAGATTAAAATAAAAAAAAGTTTAGGTAAATTTGGATTACTTTATGCAAATTTCTGATTAAATTAACTTAACGTGTGCTTTGATGACCTCCGATTAAAATTGGAACGATTAAACCCTTTCAATCAAAAGTGTCGTTGTCCATCCATTTTCTTCAAACGATCAAACTTCCCTAAATCTCCAAAACAAAGCTAACGTTTCCACAACAGATGGAGAATTTATGGTGGTGACATAATTTTCGATTTTCTTGGAATCAGAGCTCTAATTCTCAGCTCGATTTCTCCGCCGGCGACTTTTGGGATCAGATTTTATTCTTAACGAGTAAGTCTGAAATCTCCATAGGTAAAGCTGCTGAATATTTGAAATGCATTCTCATGAAAAAAGCAATGACCAAAAAACTTCATTTTTCAACAAAATAGGTCCCAATCTAGCTAAAAGTATTCGTCTTTGTCACCTGTACAACTTTCTAAGGTTTTAGCTTTCTCTATTGGCAAAGAAGTGATTATTTTAGTGTGCTCTTTCTCGATTTGCACTTTTCCAATTTATTTAGTCTAAAAAGCAAGTAAATTTTATCATTTGTTTTATGGATTGAAGTGAGGTTTATGGGTACTCTGTCTTTTTGAATTTGTCCTGGTAGTGGAGGACATATCTCGAACACTGCTTTTTGGATCCCTTCTTGTGTTAATTTGTTTTCTGCTTCTGGTGAAAGAGATGTGCTAAAATAATAAGCTATCATGAATATGTAATATTTTCTCTGCAATTGAAAAAGAAAGTTTTTTTTCTTTTCTTTTCTGTTCAACTTTTGGGAATTTGTCTTGGTATCAAACGAAAAGCTATGGTTTTGAAGATTACCACTAAACTTTGCAAACACCCTCTTCCATATTCCATAGGAATTCTCGAATGGCCATCTTGACTTCTGTATCTTAACTTCAATTAATGTTTACTTGCCACATTGTCTCTTTTTGAGGTTTCCTTCATCTCTTTTTTTTGCGTGTGTGGCCATGGCTTAAAATTTTTGTAGGTGGAGCAATATTTTCATCATCAGCATCTCCTAAAGAAGTTCTGTGTTTTGGCTACAAACAACGCCTATGGATTCCGGTCAAAGCCACGTAGAACACTATCAAACTAAGTCTTTTAGTCGGGAGAACAGTGTAGCCTCTTCTTTAAGCTTATCACGTAGTTTGTCTCACCTAATTGACAATGACGTTGATAGTGAGAGTGTCTCAGAGGCTGGGGATATTGGGGATCGCTCACTTCGGAGGAGGCATAGTGCTGGTAGAAGCAGCCGTTTGTCTGCTGATGATTTGGTCGAACAAGGGACTCATGATACTTCTGGGCAAGAACAAGATGTATTACATGACTTTGGAGCCTTGAACACAACTTCTGTATTCAAAACTTTGCCTGAGTACATAACAGCATCTCCTTTACCGACCAAGTCACTCTTGTCACCTGAGATAAACAACTCGGTAGAGACCATCTCTAACTTCTTATAGTCACATTAAAACTGTTAGTATTGGTTTCTTAGTTCAATGTTTTGATCTATGATAGCTCGTGGTTTGCATAGGGAAAGGTGGAAGAGCGCGTGTTACCAAAGTCCTTGGAATACATATTGTGTCTCATTCATTTGGCTGTTTTTGGGATTCTAGGGGTAAGTTTTGTAGGCTTTTACTCTTGAGATATGTTTAATTTCCATTTTTCTTTCTGGCTCTGTTCGTGCTTTGTTTTGGTGTTAATCACTGTAATCCTCTTGTAACAAGAGTCTTGTTGTCTCAAAATATTTGCTGCAGGCTATTACGAGATATTTGCTGCAGAAATTGTCTGGACCAACTGGTGTTCGAGTGACAAGTGATGGAAGCATCTTGTACCTTGATCTTCCCTCTAACATGGTAAAAATCTTAAAGCACTCATCTTGAAGAAAGCACCTTATTTATAAACCTTTCTCTCTTATGATAAATTCTGCACATGATTCCTTACAGGTAGGATCATTCTTGATGGGTTGGTTTGGCGTCGTATTCAAAGCAGATATAGCAAGGATTTCTGAATTTTTGGCGATAGGATTATCGACTGGTTATTTGGGGAGCCTCACAACATTCAGCGGTTGGAACCAGAAGATGCTGGATCTTAGTGCAGATGGCCAATGGGTCTATGCCGTGCTTGGCTTTCTTTTAGGTAAAGACAGAAATTTCCCTTTTAGAAATCTCCAATCAGCTCCTAATTTGGATGAAACATTACAGCATAAACAACTTTACAGGATTGTTTCTCACATCATATTCCATCATTCTGGGAGTGGAAACGGCCAAAGGTTTTAAATGGCTTCTTCACAGAAGAGCTTCTTCTGAGGAAATAAACTCTTGTCTTAAGATTGACACCTTCAAGAGCCATATTGTGTCTCTCACCCTGATGCTTCTGTTGCTAGTGGCTTTGCTCACTGCGAGTTCCACTCTGCTTGTAAAAGAGTTTGACAAAGGAACAAGCGAGGCTCAGCTTTGGTTAGGTTGCTTAGTTGCAGCCCCTGGTGTGTGGCTCAGATGGTTCCTAGCCCGACTCAACGGATGTGGACTGGGAAAAGATAAACAACACTTGAGGTGGGTCCCATTTGGCACCCTCATTGCAAATGTAGCTGCAGCTTGCGTTATGGCAGCATTGGCCACTTTAAAGAAATCGGTATAAACTCTCTCCATCTCTCTCTCTACCAAACAGATCAGCAAAGATAACATGCTTCGTATCTCTATTTTGGGAAATAGGTGGATACAAGAACATGTAACACGGTTGCTTCGGGCATACAGTTTGGTCTATTGGGATGTCTGAGCACAGTTTCCACCTTAATGGCCGAGTTCAACGCGATGAGAGAAAGTGATTACCCATGGAGAGCCTATGCATATGCATTTTTCACCATTATTGTTTCTTTTGCGATTGGAACTGTTATATACTCAGTCCCTATCTGGGTAGTAGGATTCAGTTAGTTGTATCAAAGCTGGATGAGTCTTGTGCAGATAGTTTACTACATAATGTGAAAGATAAATATGTGTCAACAATTGGTAGATTGGTCACAATCAAATTTACACCTTCTGCTTAAGTATTAAGAGCAAACTTTTATACTATAATGATGATTTTTGTTCTGTTTTACATCAAAATATGATGATTCTATATTCCACACTGGAAAAAAACACACAAACACTAACAAAACCTGTACACTCCTGCTTCGGACCAACAAAATTCTCCCAACTTTCTCTCCATAAAAGAGATGTCAAGTCGGGGAATTCATCTCACGAAAAGGAGAATCAGACATATATAACGTCTAAGGGGCACGGCTCACTTCTCTTGTGGGAGGTACTTCTCTTGTGGGAGGTAGCTGTATGTGGAACAGCTTGTCTCTATCTTTGTCACCTGCAGAAGAAAGAGAGACAATAATATGACACATAAGGAAGATATGTTGTAGTGGTTTCCATCATTATTTTATATAAATAACTACGAACCTCTGAATTATGAGAGGATCCTGAAGGAAGAAATGGTGTCCAGAGAATAGGATCTGCGAGAGGATCCAATGTATTGTAGTTGGTGATCAATGGAGCAGTTAAGAGAGATGTAAGTGGGTACATGCTTTTCTGAAGAGACAAAGCAGCAGCAGCACCACCGCCTAAAGCAACTCCATGACTCACAACTGGTTTCTCTATTGCCTTGCCGTGATTCTTCTCCATATTGATGATGTTACGATTTGCATTCTCATCGTTTTCAGTGCTGCTTTCTTGGATCTTCAGCACTTTCTCCTCCAGGCTCTTGTAGGCAGACGACTGAGACAAGATGCTTAAAGCAGAAGAGGTTGATGGTGATGATATTTCTTTTTCTTTTCTCTGAGAGCCACGGAGGACACCAAGGTTTGGCGACTTGTATGGTTCTGTTGCCTGGGATGTGTGTTCCAGTGTTTTGAGCTCAGTAACGGCATCTTCGACCTTTGCATCTTCTGATGCTTTTGATGAAGATTCTTGTTGACGGGTTTTGTTGACTCCCCACCACTTTATGTATCCTGTTAGATCAATCTTTCTTTCCAGACAAAAGCTACCTAGAAAGTCACCTTCTGTTCCTCGATCTTCACCTGCCCATATTATCAATGAGAATAAGTTTTACATGGTCTGATGAAACATTTGTTTAAATTAGGTCCATGTTGTTAGCAACTCACCGTAATGAATATTACTGAAGTATTCAGGTCCAGGCATACGACTGGCTGATGCATCCCATCGGCTGGTTGAGAATTCCACAATAGTTGGAAAAACAGTAGAAATGCGTATCAGGTATGAATGTTAATTCTGACAAGAAAGGTAAAAAAAGGCAAAACGAAAGAGTTCTACAACCAAAACACAGCAAGTCCAAGAAGTTTGAAGATAGCTGATAGACCTAAGAGTAGCATATAAATTTTTTATATGAAATCAACAAGTGATAGTCCACCATGAGTCAATTAATCAAACTGCAATGATCCACATTGTATCACACAAGAATTTTCCTTATAGGCTTATAGGCAAACACACAAAGATAATTACTCTTGATTCCATAGTTATTCGGACAAAAGAATAGATAAATAAGAACGAACGCCAATTGTTAGTCCAATTTTACCTTTGAAGTCCACGATATTTCGCCATCCCCCTAGAGAAACCGCTGCTTTTTCTGCCAAAGGGATATCTATATAGTATCAGCAATAAATGGTTCTTAAGAGCAAAATATGTTACTTCTAAATACATACGCACCTACGTAGAGATGCAAGGTATTCTTCCCTTGAGAGATTTTGCATCTCTTCTAAATCCCTGGTGTAATCAGTGACCTGCAAAATTGAAATACGTAAATGCGTGTATATGAAAATTTTAAAAATTGAGAAGGGTTGCTCAAAACATATGTAACCATCCTTCTTCCACTTATGCATATAAATTGATCAGTACAATCATTAAGGAATCCATATGGTTGAAAAGCTTAAACATCAAATTTTAAAGCATACTACCATAGCAATCTCACCGGGAAATTTATAAGTGTCCCAGGGCCCCAATATTTTAAGGCAGCAAGGTCGTAAGCTCTAGCAGCAGCCTCTTCATCATCATATGCTCCTGTCAAGTATGAGTAAGGTTCTTTAGTCAAAGCTAATTCAATATGATACCAAGTGTGTTCGGATATACAAAAACATAAATCAACACTTGCAAAGCTTTTAGCTTACCTAGATAAACTGGTGTGGCGAAATTTGCGTCAACCATGACAATATAAAGGAAAAGAAAAAGATAAGCTTCGATACTCCAAACAAAACACAGTGCAGACGACGAAAGTAATTTTGTCAGATGCGGAGAGAAAAAAAAGAGAAACCTTGTTTTCCCTTCTTGTTCTGATTTTGGTTCCAGGTACTTTTATCCCAAAGGTGAGCTTCATAACGACCTGTCCATCTATGCCTGTACTCAACAAAAAAACGCATCAACATCTCCTACTACTATGGGACAATACCGGAGGCGGATGCTAATAACATCTACTCATTTCTTCAAATTTCAACCCTTGATTTATATTTGTTAACTCTTTCATTGCTTACAAACAGTTCTACTTCCACTACACAACGATTAACCGATTCTAGATAACTCAGCTCCACACAAGATCTCTCAGCAAAGGGCATATCAACCTATCCAAAACATTTTTTATACTCTGATGCAGATTACAAAACTCAAAACTCACAATCAAAACCTATATATACTCCAATCTCCGATTTGAAGGTAATTAGATTAGCACCTGGTGACTCCGCGGTATATGGAACTCCTTTTGCCAGCGGTGCACGGCGGCATTTTACTAATACGCTCCTTAGCTGTACAACCTCTCTCCTTCTTCGCCTTCTTAAAACCTCTATACAACAACATCTGATCACTCGCCGCCACTGTCTCCGAGCTCTCTCCTCCTCCTCCTCCTCCGCTACACCCTGCCTCTGTCTTTGGTCCGTGATCCGACGACGACACCGACGCCATGATCGGAACCTCTTAGCCAACCAAACCCTAGGCGCACAATGGCAAGCAAAACCGATCTTAATACAGTAGAAGCGGAGAGAGAGAGAGAGAGAGAAAAGAGAGTGATAGCTGAGAAATGCTAAAATTTCAACTTTGACTCTTTCTTTTTCACCGAATACAATGATTTTGATTTTGCAGTCTTTTCTAATCTAAACAACGGCAAAATAAAATTACGGACTTCAATTTACCATTCCGTCCCAATTTTGTTTTCCCTTTTTAACGAAGCGAAAGATAACAAACTGCAACGGCTATGTACGGGGACAAAGGGTGTTTTTAGTCATTTTGTAGAGTGGGTTTTTTATGCTGACGAGTACTAATTATGTCCACGTGTACATGATCTGTTTCTCGGTTCTGACATATTTAATGTGTAGTGTTTCCCAACTCTTGCCTCGTTCCAAGAATATTCTTTGTATCGTACAATCAAAACGTTGTTTTTTTGTTTATCATCATCAACTTAGCTTATAGTTTTCCGAATATTTAAATCGGATATTTCCATCATTTGATTCTTCTTGTGATTTCTACCGTTAGAACAGCTTACACATCGAATCTTTCCATTTCTATATATCATAATTTCAAATTTTCAAAATGCTTGGTTGAACTTGAATTGAATGTCTAGATTTTGATCCAAAGTACAATAATTACTGTAAATCAGGTTTATCTCTTGTCTGCGCATATAAGCAATTCGAAGTTTAAAAAAAAAGAAAAAAAAAGTAGTTAACTATTCAATCAATATTCGTTATCTTTCTGTTTTTATATTCTTCAATCAATCACATTTATGAACTGAACATTGGTGAATATCCAAAAAAATATACAGTGGAAACTACAAATACAGTGTGCCTTTGTGTCTATGAGGTGGACTTGTATCTTCTCCTTTGTTTCTCAGTGATTCTATGAGAATACCAACGAAAGAAAATAAAATGTGATCATCATTAATACGACACTGTAGCTGAATAAAATTAACTTTGTATTCATCTCACCTATTTTTTGGCGTATTAGAGGCTCAAACTCGATTCCTGCACTTCTTTCACCAAAGGAAACAATGTCACGATACATTTGGTTTGACGGTTGAATACCAGCATCACTCATCCATTCTAAAACCTGCAAATCATTCACACTTAAATGTCAAATTTATCACTCTACCGCAAAACTTGCTCGGTATTATGGATCATCACTGTTAGAGGGAGATTTATTTGGTAAGAGTACGAACAAAAAAAGTATTACCTCCATGTATTTTCTCCAGTTTCCAGCAGCTAAAAGATGTTCCAGTAGTAGTGCATAAGTCTTGATGTTGATTTCAACACCAGATGCTATTATCTTATACAACAGCTGCGCATATTAATGGTGAAACATAGTTTGGTTTAAAAAAAAAAGAATTCTTGTTTGATCTTCTGTAAATGACTTGGCAGAAAGGAAAGAGAGTGTGTGTTAGTTTAATTAGAAGATAAACTAAACGTTCTTTGCACCTTCATCATTGCTTCGACTTTACCACTCTTTCCAAAAAGATGCAGCATCTGATTAGTTAAGCCGATAGAAAGCGAGGGCAGGTACGGCTCCATCATCTGTATGAGATCGATCGCTCTTTTCCATTCCTGCAAGCTGCAACATTGGAAGGAGATGTTGCGATTTTTGTATTATTTACTGTAATGTATTGTAATAGGCATACAGAACTTACGTGTTACATGCCGAAAATATCTCAAAAAAAACCGCGCCAGTGAAGGGGACTTCATTTTCTCGCATTACATCCATCAGGACTAATACATTTGACGGTTGACCTCCCTTGTTGAAAGCTCTCATCAAAGCTGAACATGCAATAGAATCTGGATCTATTCCATTTGCTTCCATTTCCAGGAAGAGTTCACAAGCCTTTCCCCACTTTTCTGGCAACATAAAACCATTCCAAGAGAAATCAATTCAGTTCCATGAAAAATATTTTTTTACGACTTATTAACAGTCTTGCACTCATTGTATATACCTGAAGCATTGTAAGCATGGAGCATTGAAGTATATGCAATCACATCAGGTTTGCACCCAGCCACTTTCATCTCGTCGAATATGGATTCTGCTTCTGCAACTTGACCCTGGAAATTATCATAAAGAAAGTGACAATCAAATCAAACAAAGATCAGAATTCTCTACGTCTTCTTCTGAGCTCAAACTCTAACCACTTGCCTGTTTGCTGTAAGCACATAGAACAGAAGAGTACACCTCCTTTGTCAATGGAATACTGAGATCTTTCATCTCCTTCAAGTAACTAATTGCTTCAGGGTATTTTGACATCCTACATGAACCGCTTATAAGGATAGTGAAAGTAACAGAATCAGCCTTGACTTTCTTTTTTTTCATAGTCTGATACAATGCAATGGCCTTCTCAAATTCTGCAGCATTTATATAGCTTCCAATGGCTGAGTTATAGGCTGCCGTATTAAGATTGATACCTCTCGACTGTGCTGCGGAAAGTACTGTTTCAACATTCACCTTTTTCTTAGACCTACTACAAGCAGCCAAAAGAGTGCATACTGAAACAACATTTGGCTTAATGCCGTCTTGCTCCATCTGCCGGAAGATTTCCACAGCTTCAGCTAGAAGCCCATTAGACCCATAAGCATCAATTAAAGCATTGTAAGTAACAATATTAGGCTTTCTCCTTTCCTTCCTCATCATGAGAAATACCTCCTTTGCCTTTCCAGGTTGACGTGATCTTCCATAAGAATTGAGCAAACAAGTATAAGAGACCACATCTGGGAGCATACCATTCCGCTTTATTTCTCGAAAAACTGAGAGAGCATTTTCACTCATTCCATGAACAGCATAGGCACCCATTAAGGCATTATATGAAACAATATTAGGTTTCAGACCTTCCGCAAGCATTACTTCAAACACGGCTCTGCAGTTTTCTATCTCTCCTTGGACAGAGAATAAATGCATGATGCTAGTATATGTCACAACATCAGGTTGGCATTCAGCTCTCTTTTCCCTCAAGGAATTGAAAACATCAAGGGCTTGGCTACTTTGACCAAGCTTTGACAGGCAATAGATAATGATATTAAAAGTGGTGGTATCGGGACGAACTTTAGCTCCCTTCATGAGCTCAAAATAAGATATCGCTTTTGAATACTGACGACCACTCTTGTATGCTGACAACACAATGTTGTGAGTTACCAAATCCGGTCCAACTCCGTTATCTGTCATTTTCTTGCATACCTCTAGAGCCTCTCTCCAGTTTCCACTAGAACCACAAGCATTGATCAGATTATTGTAGTTCGAGCGACTAGGAGCGATCTGCAAAACCAGAGAAAGGTCAAAACCGTGTTTTAAGCAACACTAACAAGACCAAAAACGTAAAACTGGTGAGAAAAAAATAACAATCCAAGGTTAACGAGACTAAAAAATCAATTTTACTAGCAAGTTGAAGACGCAATATATGCAACAATAAGTTTCCTAGCCATTTATATAATGATCCAACTTTTTCAACACTAGAAAAGAGAAAGAAGGAGCCTCACTTGAGACCCAACTGAACCAAAACCATATACAGGAGTAAAGCAAAGTTACACACAGCTGCACGTAACATGTCATCCATAAGATTCATAGCCCAGCGCCATTGACCAGCTCGACCATGGGCATTGATAAGAGCATCGTACGTCTCAGCATCCGGTTTACAGCTACAACCATATCATAAACGACCTCAATCAATAAATATCCAAGAACCTACAAAAACAACTCCAAGGTAATCCCACTTACAACATAAAATAAAAACTTGAATATCATTTCACACATACCTCCATTTCTGCATTTCAAAGAAGAGACCACGAGCCTGATCAACCCAATTATGCCTAGCATGAAGTCTGATCATCATATTGTACATATCATTCCTAGCACAGTAATTTTTCTGATTCTTCATCCAATTAAAGACATTCAAACAAAGCTCAATACATCCTCTTCTACTGAGCTCCTGCAAAGTCACAAAATTTCAAAATTCCCAACATTCAATTTCAAAAACATCATCAGTGAAAGACCAAGCAAATGGAGACATACATACCCGGATAAGAACCGGGAAATTCTTTCTAGCAAACCGGCCGACCCAGGAATTGAGAACACCATCAACTTCTTCCCAACGATTGAGAGCCATAAGCTGGTCAACCACCTCCGATACACTCCAATCCTTCTGAAACCGATCGTTCTCAACCCGAAGTCGATAACGTCTCGGTATGTCTGCTTTTCTGAGCCCGCTGACCCGGACCGAGACCTCATGCTCACCTCGGTCGTAGTTCACAGACACAGATTTTTTCTCCTGGAATGCGTTGGAGGCCTTCGTAGCTCCGGACCTGTCGGCGCGGGAAGATTCCGGCGGAGTGACGAGCTTGAAATTGGTAACGGTAGCCATTATCAGCAAGGAAGGCTCTTCGGTTGGATAAAAAGATGAAGAGGATAACATTAGTTGCATCTATGGATCTTAAAACCTATCTCCGACATTTTCCGGCCCATTACTGTTTCTTGGCACTAGACTGGAAAAAAATACCGAACCAAACCCAAATAGTTGAACCGAACCAAAATTTGTTTATATATACCATTTAGTTTCATTATTTTGAAATGTCTTCTTAAATCGTTTTTATGTTATTTAAAAAAAAATTAATTTTTGTTTGATATGTTAAAAATTTACTAA
>VBRH01000348.1:95811-110517 GCA_014578085.1 Cardamine resedifolia | reverse complement strand
TTTTTTTGGACAAAATCCTTAAGCTTTTATTTGATTCAAATTGTTCACCAAAATTAAAATTCTGAGGAGTTTTGCAGAATTTGGTCTTTTAACCATCAGACAACCATGAGCTGGTTATAGACTTATAGACACATTGTGTTCTATAAAATTCATCAAGACCATCAATTTTTAATTTTATTTTAAAGAAAAAAGTGTGCGTAAACTTGAGAAAATAATTTATACATATATATATATATATATAAAAAATAAAATATGTTATCTTCATGCCACCTCAACTTCTCAATTTCTAAAATTTTGACGCATCAACATCATTAAATTAATTACCTTATATTATATTCTAACATTTACTAATCTTTTAATAAGGCCTACATGCCCAATTTAAAAAAACTCAAAACACCATAAGCTCCACATATATATATATATATAGGGATATCAAAAATGAAAAAAAAAATACTACAATGTCTACTCAATTTCAATAGAATTAACTACTCAATTAAAGATTCAAATGAGTAAACTTTCATCATTCCCAAGGACAAAAAAAATGAAATAATAAAACTAAATTGGACATACAACAAAGAAACAAAGAATGTAAACATTAAAAAATAGAAAATTGAGGGAAGCACATAACCAACAACACAAAATATCTTAATACATTTTAGAAATGATTTATACATCTATACATATAAAATAAAATATGTTATCTTCACATTCACCTGATGCCACTTCAACTTCTCAATTTCTAAAATTTTGACACATCAACATCATTAAATTAATTATCTTATCCTCTATTCTAACACTTACTAATCTTTTAAGTAGATCTACATGTCCGATTTAAAAAACTCAAAACACCATATCTATATATAAAATCTCCACATATATATAGGGATATTAAAAATGAAAAAATACTACAATGTCTACTCAATTTCAATATAATTAACTACTCAATTAAAGATTCAAATGAGTAAACTTTCATCATTCCCAAGGACAAAAAAATGAAATAATAAAACTAAATTGGACATACAACAAAGAAACAAAAAATGTAAACATTAAAAATTAGAAAATTGAGGAAACACATAACCAACAACACAAAATATCTTAATACATTTTAGAAATGATTTATACATCTATACATATAAAATAAAATATGTTATCTTCACATTCACCTGATGCCACTTCAACTTCTCAATTTCTAAAATTTTGACACATCAACATCATTAAATTAATTATCTTATCCTCTATTCTAACACTTACTAATCTTTTAAGTAGATCTACATGTCCGATTTAAAAAACTCAAAACACCATATCTATATATAAAATCTCCACATATATATAGGGATATTAAAAATGAAAAAAATACTACAATGTCTACTCAATTTCAATATAATTAACTATTCAATTAAAGATTCGAATGAGTAAACTTTCATCATTCCCAAGGACAAAAAAAAATGAAATCATAAAACCAAATTGGACATACAACAAAGAAACAAACAATGTAAACATTAAAGAAAAAAATGGAAAATTGAGGGAAACACATAACCAACACTACAAAATATCTTAATACATTTTAGAAATGATAACAGTTTTTAAAAGATGGGGTGAAATTACAAACAACTTTAAAATTAGATGAAAAAATAACACAATGCCTCTAATCAACTTCAATTACATTAACAAAATATCACATTAACAACTGTAGATAGTTTAACCAAAAAACAAACATCTACCAGATTTTTACAAGACATTCGGTCCCCTCCGGACCGCCCGGATCCCACGAGTGAATAGAAAGTTGGATCTACATTGGATCTCACCTGAATCGCCCCATCTATCCTCCTGAGGAGAAGTTTGGTTTCAAACCCCGGTTCGAACACTCCTTTCAGTCGAGTTACTAAAGTACCTCTCCAATCCTCAATCAAACTTGCCCAGGCGCTATTAAATAAATGGGGGTCTTTCCTTCTCCTATCGTATATTGTATGTATCGGCTTGGCTTCGTCCAAAACTAAAGCAAAGGCGTCTTATCAAGGGCCTGCCGCTCCCCTCTTTCGTTGTCAAGAGTACAAAAAATTTAATAACGCTGACTTCCTACAAATTGATGTTGCTACTGCAAAGTTACCGACATTCTCAGAAAGAGTCAATCCATTAGCGACATTAATGAAAATTCCATAAAGAAAAAAATAATAACGATAGCGAGTAACCGACATTCAGAAAAAATCTCTAAAGAAAAAATAATAATTATCAATTCAGGACGGCAATCACGATAATAATAACTGAGCATACACATAGATAGTGAAGATTGGAGTATATTATGCTTCTATCAACTATTATTGTGTGACTATGTTAATGGAGGGGACAAGATTCACATGGTGAGAACATTGCAGTTTGACACAATACTAAGAAATCTCTACACATATTTTTTTTAATTCTAAGACTAACTTGCTTCGTAATTTCATAATGAGAGGACATTACTATCTTTATAAAAAACATACATACTGCCAAAAACTAATAAAAAGCAATACATAAAAAATAGATATATTGCCGATTAAATCAAAACCGTAAAAAATACTAAATTAGAGATTTATTTTTAGTATGAATATTATTAATAACAACCAAAATTAAAAATAATCTAAAACCAATCATGGAAACTATGGAGGGGGAAAATAACAAAAACAAAAATACAAAATTTTGGAGAGGAAAATAATTTTTTTTTACATAAACTGTTATAAGAAATTATTTTAGAAAAAAACATAAAAAAATACACACATTAATTCGATAGGTTAAAAACATACAGAAAATTATCAAACAGAAATAAATAGAAAAAATTTATTTCACAAAATAGCAACTAAAGAGAACAATTAAAATTTTTCAAATACTCACTAACAATAATCCAAATATTTAATCTAAATCTTCAGATCAAATTCCTAATCTAATTGGGCGGGTAGGCTACTAGTTGGGATAATAAAAGAATAGACTTGAAAGAAGGTTAAAAAAAGACTACAGATTTAAAGATTAGAAAAATAACTTTTACCTCTTTGGTTTTGAACATTATGACAGTATGGTACAGAAAAACGTCAGAAGAAAAGAATTATCAAAACGTACACAGTACATTTTTCCTTAATCTTTTTTTTTTATAAATTTGTTTTTTCAAAAAGCAGAAAATGTGTCAGATAGATTTATGCAGCTTTCATTCATTCATCACTTGCACTGTCTCGTGAAGA
Source organism: Cardamine resedifolia (assembly GCA_014578085.1). NCBI lineage: Eukaryota > Viridiplantae > Streptophyta > Magnoliopsida > Brassicales > Brassicaceae > Cardamine > Cardamine resedifolia. The sequence continues at coordinate 107,308 of VBRH01000348.1, read as the reverse complement.
AAATAAAATTTTGTATCAGAAATTAATAGACTTTTAAAATATATTAAAAAGAAAAAAAAAGGAAAAAAAAATTCCCTCCTTTCCAAGTGCGTTTGCTTTGTGGAGTCTCTCTCTCTCTCTTTTTCCTCTGTGAAGTGAGGATCTTTGTTTGGTTCTGCAATCATAATTTCGTGATATACAAATTAATAATAAAAAAAAAACATGAAATGCATTTCTCTTCTCTCTTCTTCTACTACGCATAGACCCTACTCTCTCTGATCAGATTTTCCTTGCTCTCTTCTCTTTGTTCTCTCATGGATTTTTCTTTTTTCTCTCCCTCAAATTAGGGGCTTCTGCTCTCTCTCCCTTTCTGTCTCTAACCCACAGTCACACTCTAAAGCACTTCTCTTTCTTCCTTTTCCTCCTTGATATTTCTGAGATAAACAGTTATTTTGACTCCAAAAAACAGAGCTTTAATCCGGGATTCATGGCCAAAAGATCAAGACTTTTCTTTTCCTCTCTCACTTTCTTGATGTTACTACTTTCACTGGCTTAAAAAAATCACCATAATCAATGGTAATTTTGTCAATCAATCAGTCTCGTTTGTGTGTTTGGGGGAAGAAGAAGAAGAACAAGAGTGTGTGATTGATTTGATTTATTCTACTCTGATTTCTGAAATATGGCGGCATTCTGGTGTTTCTCAATTGTTCTGATTGTTGGGTTTTTATCAAAATCTGAGTTTTGTGAAGCTCAGCTAAGCGATGAAGCTACATTGGTAGCTATTAATAGAGAGCTTGGAGTTCCAGGATGGAGTAGCAATGGCACTGACTATTGTACTTGGGTTAGGCTCAAGTGTGGTGCCAACAACTCTTTTGTTGAAATGCTTAATCTCTCAGGGCTTCAGCTTAGAGGTAATGTTACTTTTATCTCTGACCTCAGAAGCTTAACGCATCTAGATCTTTCTGGTAACAACTTCAATGGACCAATTCCTGCTTCTTTTGGCAACTTGTCTGAGCTTCAGTTTCTAGATTTGTCTCTGAATCGTTTTGTTGGCGAAATTCCAGTTGAGTTTGGTAAGCTTAGAGGTCTTAGAGCACTCAACATTTCCAATAACTTGCTTGTGGGAGAGATACCTGATGAGCTTAAGGTGCTTGAGAGGTTAGAGGAGTTTCAAGTCTCTGGAAATGTCTTGAATGGTTCTATACCTCACTGGGTAGGGAATCTGAGCAATCTCAGGGTGTTTACAGCTTATGAGAATGATTTGGGAGGTGAGATACCAAATGAGTTAGGTTTGGTTTCTGAATTGGAATTGTTGAATCTTCACTCAAACCAGCTCGAGGGGAAGATTCCAAAGGGGATTTTTGAGAAAGGGAAGCTTAAAGTTTTGGTCTTGACACAGAATAGATTGACCGGTGAACTCCCTGAAGCAGTAGGAATCTGCAGCGGCCTCTCGAGCATTAGAATTGGGAATAACGAGCTTGTGGGAGTCATTCCGAGGACGATCGGAAACATTAGTGGACTTACCTACTTTGAAGCAGACAATAACAATCTCTCAGGTGAGATTGTTGCAGAGTTCTCAAAGTGTTCCAATCTCACTCTACTGAATTTGGCAGCAAATGGGTTTGCTGGAACCATTCCAACAGAGCTTGGTCAGCTCATGAATCTTCAAGAACTGATTCTCTCAGGGAATAGTCTCTTTGGGGAAATCCCTAAGTCATTCCTTGGATGTGGAAACCTTAACAAGCTTGATTTGAGTAACAACAGACTTAATGGAACCATCCCTAAGGAACTCTGCAGCATGCCGAGGCTTCAGTATTTGCTTCTTGATCAAAATTCCATAAGAGGAGACATACCTCATGAGATTGGAAACTGTGTGAAGCTGCTTCAGCTCCAACTGGGTCGAAATTACTTGACGGGAACCATTCCTCCCGAGATTGGTCGCATGAGGAATTTGCAGATAGCACTAAACTTAAGTTTCAACCATCTTCATGGACCATTGCCTCTTGAGTTAGGAAAGCTCGACAAGCTCGTGTCATTGGATGTCTCTAACAATTTGCTCACAGGATCCATACCGCAACTACTAAAAGGTATGATGAGTTTGATCGAGGTTAATTTCTCAAATAACCTCTTGAGTGGTCCAGTGCCAGTCTTTGTTCCCTTTCAAAAGTCTCCAAATTCGAGCTTTTCGGGAAACAGAGAGCTTTGTGGAGCGCCATTGAGCTCTTCTTGTGGATATTCTGAAGATCTTGAACATTTGAGATACAATCACAGAGTCTCCTATAGGATTGTGCTTGCAGTGATTGGTTCCGGTGTTGCTGTCTTTGTATCAGTCACTGTGGTTGTTCTTCTCTTCATGATGAGGGAGAAACAAGAGAAAGCGGCGGCTAAAAACATTGATGTTGAAGAAAACGTTGAGGATGAGCAACCGGCGATTATAGCGGGAAATGTCTTCCTTGAGAATCTTAAACAAGGAATTGATCTTGATGCAGTTGTGAAAGCAACTATGAAGGAGTCAAATAAACTCAGCACAGGAACTTTCAGTTCGGTTTATAAAGCAGTCATGCCTTCAGGGATGATTGTTTCTGTAAAGAAACTCAAGTCTATGGATAGAGCCATAACTCATCACCAGAACAAGATGATCAGAGAACTTGAAAGACTCAGCAAACTTTGTCATGACCATTTGGTTAGACCAATCGGGTTTGTTATATATGACGATGTTGCTCTCTTGTTGCATCAGCATTTACCTAATGGTAATTTAACTCAGCTGATTCATGAATCCACCAAGAAACCAGACTACCAACCTGACTGGCCAATGAGACTCTCCATAGCCGTTGGAGTAGCAGAAGGTTTAGCATTTCTCCACCAAGTTGCCATTATTCACCTCGACGTTTCCTCTAGCAATGTCTTGCTAGACTCTGGCTACAGAGCTGTCCTGGGGGAAATTGAAATATCGAAACTTTTAGATCCCTCCCGAGGCACCGCAAGTATTAGCTCAGTTGCAGGCTCCTTTGGTTACATTCCTCCAGGTATAAAGTCTTAATTTTGTTGTTACCAAATAATTTCATTAAAAACCCAACACATTTCCTTTTTTTCCTCAGAGTATGCGTACACAATGCAAGTTACTGCACCGGGGAATGTTTACAGCTACGGAGTGGTGTTGCTTGAGATTCTAACCTCAAGAGCGCCAGTTGAGGAAGAGTTTGGTGAAGGAGTAGATTTGGTGAAATGGGTCCATGGAGCTTCAGCGAGAGGAGAAACACCAGAACAGATACTTGATGCCAAGCTTAGCACCGTGTCCTTTGCTTGGAGGAGAGAGATGCTTGCAGCTCTGAAAGTTGCATTGCTTTGCACAGACATCACACCTGCAAAAAGGCCAAAGATGAGGAAAGTAGTTGAAATGCTTCAAGAGGTTAAGCAAATCAAATGAGCAAATGAATGATGATGACATATAGTTTCCTTTTATGGCATTCATATACAAAATACGCATGCCTATATATGCGAGCTTCTCCTCATTGTATTATATAGAGTTTTATGGTGAATTGAAATCTGGGGTCACTTATGATTAATTTGCTTTATCAATTGCACAAATTAATAAATTAGACCATAGAAGAATCAATGTACATCTTGGTGAAACTGTTCAACAAAGCCTTTGAAGAATCTTTAGATTACAAGACCACGTGAAAACCAGATGGTCTCTTTCAAGTTTCAATCTTTACACTCACACCAAAAAAGAGACAAATAAATTGGGTAAAAGAATAAGTGAAAACGGAAAAGAGAAGATGGGAATAGAAACCTAGGAGGAATGATCTAAGTATAGCACGACGAAGATAACTTCGATTAACGAAACTAAAAAACGAAACCCAAGACTTTGAAAACCAACCAAACTTGTTGACTGAATTCAAAGCCAAATATGGTATGGATCCTGTATATGATCAACAGCCAGCAGCTTTAAGGAAGTTGTCGTAAGGGCTTGAGGCTGGTAGTCTAAATGCTTGAGGGTTATTTTGTAGTTCTGAATAGCACTGTGTCTGAATAGTTCCCACTGGTGTTCTTGGTGATCTCATGTCAAATTCCTTCGCCAGTAAAGGGACTTCAACCTAAGGAAATTTTATTAATCAATCCAAAAAATGATTTAAGAGTTATCTTGGAAGATGAAACCTGAATAGCACTATGATTGTTATTTTCATCAAATATCTGAATACAGACCACAGTATACTAGACAGTAATTTATAGCAAAGGCACACATACCTCGCTGTGAAATGCTGAATTGATCATAGGATGGAAAGATGCGATCTTAATCTCTTCATCATGTTGCCGTGGAGAGCAGTTAACGGAACTCTCATGTCGTAGCTGAGAATTCAAAAGAGTGGAGATCTTCTGCTGTTTTCCCATTAACAGATTCTCACAATGAAGCGTCATTTCTTTGTATGAAGCATCAGCTGCAGTATGGAAGGAAATTCTACCCACTTGACGTGTTGTCTCTACGACCTTCGAACAAAACAAAAGAAGTATAGTTTATTATGTGTTTCTTTTGGTGATGGCTTTGTAATCTAATTTCTAGGAAGACGGAACATGTAACTTACAGATTCTAGAATTTGATTGACGGTCAGGAGTTCTGGGATTTCAGCAACTTTTACAGGATTATTCTTTGCAACGGTTTCAATGCCTTCTCCAAATTCTTGATCCTCGTGAGAGAAGAATGCCGTATCCTGAATACACAAACATCAATTTTCAATACAATTTTCATCTCGAGGTTTTAAGAGAAAATTTATGGGAAGCATAAGAACTAGTTACCACCTTTTGAGGTTTAACATCACCGGAATCAACCTGATAGGATTTTTGTGTGTCTTCTAGAAACCGCGTTCCAAGTGGGCATGCATCATCTGGCATGAATTCAGTGAGCAATTGCTCCCGCATTTTGTCCATTTCGGACTGGAAATAGTTTACTTTTTTATTAGTTTACTGTGATTATCAAAAGCTTGGATAGAGTAATTTAGTTGGGAGGTTGTGACAGGAAACACTTACATTGCACATATTTTCTAAGCTTTTGACAATTTCAAAGACAAGGGTTGCTCTGCTATGCTCAGTGGAGATTGCTATGTTTGAAAGAGTATCTAAAGCAGAAGCATCATCTCTTTTGCATCCATAAGCAACTTTTAGCTGCTGATCTGAATTTACAGCCTTCAACTTGTGATCGTCAACCAAGTGCAAGAATGGGTCAAGCTGAATCAGGTAGAAGAGGAAGTTAAGGAAAAATGGAAAGTAATTTCTTTCTGTGTCATGCCATAAATTTTACCATAAGAATATAGAACATAGAAGTATGGTGCGACTTTAAAGAGCTCGATAATATTGCTTAACAAATTGAGCTGCATGCTATAATTCAAAGAGAAAAACAATATTGACGTGGCAACATTTTCACCAGAATGATCAACGTACCCTTGGTCCCTGAAGTGCTACTTTTGTGAAATCCGCCAGAGAAAAAAGATTGAATGCTTTTGAGGAAAATAGAACCATTGATGCAGCCAGAGTAAAGAGTGACCTTCTTCGTGATGGAGGAAGTGGCCCTGAAATAGTAGGAATAAATGACTTACACCCCAAACGATATGAAACAGAGTTTCAAAGTAACACAATAGCTTCCTTAAGAAGATGTTCGAACATAGCTCTCTTTCGTTTCAAAGATAACTTCTACACGGATATCTATACTTCAGCATGTATCTATGGAATTCCAAGAAACTGTTCTTTTTCACTAATGTGACTAAAACCACAGATTTTTTTCTTTCAAATTGATGCCCCACGTTAGATAAGAGTCTACATCATAGTTTCCAAACCAATAACCAAGGATATAAGCTCAACTCAGGGAGGAGTCAAAACATGTGGAAGCTCACCTCCTTCCATTAAAGAAATATCTCGCAAAGAAAGTGCCATTTGGAAACTTCGAATCAAAGCGTCGTGACTTGAATTCTGAAAGATAAGCATTTTGTGATATGTTTAATAAAAATTTGTGAGCAATTAATTCATACAGAGAAATCTAGGCAGACTTTGCTCATAGATCTTAAAAATAATAAGAAACAGTCAGATGCAGAGGTAGCACATATTGAGATATGAAATATATGTTACCTTAACACGAGAGAACAACAATACAAGACTGTAGGTGTTAGCAATCGCCTCATAATTGTCTGGTGTGTTTGCCGGAGATATGGACTGCGCCCAGATGGATGAAAGCAAAAGACCTATCTGGTGGCTGCTTAGCCTTATATAAACAGCATCCTGAGGGGCATATAAGAAATCAAATTAGAGAGTGGAGACTGATCCAAGGTATTCCTAAGAACAGTAAGCATAAATCACGAGGTAATAGCTGCAACAGGTTTAACTGGGCTTTAAAAAAAAAAAAAAACGACCCCTTTCAAGTTATATTTGACTAAATTAGAGTATTGTAAGAGATGTAGCCATCTCATGGTCACCTTATCAGAAGACGTAGAGTAGTATACAAACATTATTGTGGTTTCAAGAGACTACTTTGAATTCATTTATTAAATACACTCTTAAATCTCATCCTGAGGCTAAGTTGAGAGCCTTGGGAATATTTTTCTGACCTACATTATATATGTATAGGCCTCTAGGGTCACATTTAAGGTTAATAAGAACTCTTCTAATAAGATTACACACACAAAAAAAAAGGTGCAAGGATGTACCAGCTCAGAGTTTAAAAGTGCCACAGAGTTATCTGCTGCCGAGGTCACTGGTTGATTCCAAGTGCTATATGCCTGACTGTATGAAGATTTCAATCTGTCAAGGATTTCCCCCCCATTGTTTCCATATTCTTCTTCAGGCATTTCGTTTTGGCTCCGATCAGAAGTTAGCATTGACGAAAATTTATCCTTCTTCAGCTTCTCGAAAAGTGCTGCTGAGGAGGAAAAGACAGACGCGGTCCTTGAAAGTGAACGAGGAAGACCCATTCCTTTCTTAAGGTCAGTATTGCTCGAGGAAGGACGGGGGCAGACTGAGGTTGGTACCAGCACAACAGAAAATATACGGTGGGCGCCAATCCGTGTTTTATGATCTGGATGGACCATAGCTTGAAGTAATTGATGGAATAAGGCCTCAGGAAAAGCCTGAAAAAAAAAAAAAAAAGCTTAGAAATTTCATTAGAATTGGTTTAATCTCTCAACGAAAAGAGAAAACATAATCTTAGATATTACTGGGAGGTTACCTTGTTTTGATATGACAGATTTGGTATAGAGGCTATAATTTGAGCAGTACGAAAAACAGCAGCAATTGTGGTTCTTGCGACATCTGTGACGGCTGAGATATTCTCCAACATTATAGCCATAGCATCTAGAATTGGGCCAGCATCTCCAACCTTAAAAATTGACGTATCAGCCTCACATCCTTTTAAAGAAGAACATATTGACGAGGGAAAAAAAGATCTAAAATTCGCTCAGAGAATGGTAGTAACATACCTTTTTCGTGAGTTGGACGAGGCACTTATCAACGGCTACACTGATCATTCTATTACAGTTTGCTGCTTCAGTTCCCAGATTTGCTTCATCAAGAGAAGAATGCATGCATTTTCTCAGGTGTCTCATGATATCACTTATTGCGCTGACAATTGCTGCTGAGTGTTCAACTTTTGCATTTTCAGCAAGGGAGGAAGTAACCTCTAAAATGTTGAGCTGCATGCGTAGCTGTTTAAGCACACTTTTATGATCAAGGTGTTTAACCAACATGGACAATAGAAAGTGTGTTCTTTGACCTGCAAGATTACGAAACTATTTCAGAGCCACTGATCATGCGGGAAGAGCTGAATGAAAACTAATGAGAGCGTAATACCAGATATGTCCATTAAAAATTGCAGATCCCTTAAAACTGGGAATGCAATCGAATTTTCTTCTGACCATAGATCTCCCTCGTCAAAGTAACGGAACAAAGACTCGAGTATGCGTCTCATAGTTGTGGCCTCTTCACCTAGCTTGGCCATGTTGTGTAGGCAAACCTTGGACCAAAAACTAGGGTCCAAGGAATCTTCCCTGAAAAAGAAAATTTATATTGAAGAGGAAAAGAACCAAAAAGGCAATTGTAAACACAACTGAAGAGAAGAAATTACATTTTCACATTAAGTTCACCCTTGTCATTCACAACCGTTTTCCAAGAAGGAACATTTATGAGGGAATCTGCATAAGCTACATGACCTTCATTCTTCAAGACTTCATCCACCCATTTTCTGCCACTATCATTAACATTTGTTAATTTTTTGGGGTGACCATAATTTTCCAAGACTGCTGACACAACCTGCCATGCAAGTATTGAATTTATCAGTTAACAGAGGTTAACATGTCCTACATAAAACTCTACTAAGATAAAATTCTAGCAATACGATCTCAATTGTTATGGTATTTTAAACCTTTGGCCAAGAAATTTTGAATAAGAAATCTAACAGAGTTTTTCCCACTTTGTCTATTGTTAGATACCACAAATCAACTATTTCAATGCAAGAAAGCAGATCAGAATATATATAAGTACCCTGTAACCAAGAATATCCGCGAAGAAAACAAAAGAATCTAATGCAATAACCTGAGAGTTGCTTACATTGTCAAAGTCACTGGGAATATGAGAGTATTCACCCATCAGCCAAATCTGGAAATAGATCAACGGACAAGAATGCATAAGAGGATACTTGTAAATTTACAATAATGAAGAATTTGTATCTCGAGAAAAATAGCAGCATAGCGAAATTACCATTGCTGAAAGGGCTTGAAGTCCTGCTGCACGCAGGCTCCGCGACCTGTCATCATCCCCACCTTCCAGTCCTAATTGGCACAGCTTTGGGAGAAAGCCTTCTAAGTTAAACAGGGAACTGCCATCCTTCTGAAAAATTTGATAGCATGAATCAATCATGCTATTTTATTATTTCAAATGCCCTCAACCATTCTATCTGAAAGTACCCTAACATGTGGCAACAAGAGAATTCTATCAAAGACGTGAGAAGCTGACCTGATTATTTACAAATTCAAAAAGAGACTGACATCCAACTATTTGCATTTCATCTTGTCGAGTTTGATCCAAAAGAGCTTGCACCGTCCTCAGAAAACCACTAGAAAAAAGAGGCCTGAAAAGGAAAAGGAAAATAATTAAGTTACCTATGCATGCCTGAAATAGTCATGTTCTTATGATAGGTTACAATTTTCGGGTAAATCTCTTGGGTTCTTATGTTAAGCCATAGAATATCTTGGACATAAGACAACATATGATGTGTTTGAAAAGAAAACAAAAGAAGGATGACCTCACATTTGCTCCTTACAAGTGACCAGAAGCCTTCTGTAAATGCACATGGCTATCTTTGCTGACTGGAAATTCTCATTCCTCAATTCCTTGTAACATCTTTGTTCGAGAGAATCTGATATCTGGAAAATTGTAAATTTCAACAACAGAGAACTAAATTTGGGAGAAAAGCAATCTGAAACATGGCTATAACGAGTGATCTTACTCAAACATATGAGCCAACCAAAACCAAATGTCCAGGAATTACTAATAATCAAGTAATCCAGTCCAACATAAGATTTTTAGAAACTAATGTGACTGGACTTGGCATTGGATTTATACCTTTGGCATACGCACAGCGTTCTTTGCAGCATATTCACATAGTTTTCCTATCTTCCGGTCATTTGGGCCTTCCTCCTGTCAGAAATCGTAAGCAGTGCTAAGATAAACCAACCCATCAAGATAGCCAAGAGAGAAGCTCCCGTTTATTATAGTACCAAAGAACATAATGTGTCATTCAGTAGACAATGACTCAAAGCAAAATGAAATGCAGATCCACAAATTTTAACATATCAAAGGGAAAGCATGGAAGATTGAAAACCAAAATTTATGTCACTCTAGAAAAATTAGAAACACAGATTGCAGAGCTAGTCATGCTTTCATCATCAAAATGTCACTGCAGCCAAAGAGTGGCTAACTTAACAATTTTGTGCTTCAAGTAGCATGGCAATGTAAGTCAAAGGAAGCAATCGTAAGCCACTAAAGAAAGGTAAATATGAACTTTTCGAAAGAGACTAAAACATTTAACTTTAATAACAAAAAGGGAATCAAAATCCACCTTCTTTAGAGAATAAGAAGCATCATGTGAACAAAAGCCTAATAGAAGGAGGGAAAATGGATAAAAGACAAACCTGATTACGAGGGAAAATATCAGCAATGAGCTTCTTGTACCTCTTGACAGGCTGTCTAGACCTTGCACGTAGCGCAGGGCAAAGAACACAAAGGCTACCACAAACAGGCAAAACTTGCCTCGAGATTACACCTGAGACTGCGCTCATTTCTCTAACTCAGAATATTCTAAGCCAAAAACCCACTGTTGAATCTAATAAAAGTGTATCCTCCCTCTTGATCAACCGAAAAAGCCCTAGAGAGCTTCCTCGGGCAAGAAGGAAAACAGAGCTCAATGATTAAACGAGGCACTCCTTCAAACTCCACCCTTCACCTGAATTTTCCAAAAACAAACATTTTCAAAAACGACTAACACTTCTATGAGAACATGCATAAAATTGATCAAAAGGAATCCCATTCATTGAATCATCCAGAATCAGAATCGCCGAAAACGAAATACCCAAAAAGTCTGCAAATCATCACATCCCCAGAAATCAATGATTTAACATACCCAGATTGATTCGGCCTCTAAATTGAGCTGAAATGTCAACGTAATGCAGCTAAACCAAACGTCAATTTTACCTGAGATCAAAGCACCGATTAAGCCAACCGGTGACTGAGAAAATTGATCGGCAAACTCGAAACCCAATCTCCGAGAACGAAGTAAGTTTCTCTCAGTAGGATTTAGTCGTCAGATCGTCCGGCGAGCTTTCAGCTATGATATTTTGTTTGCCTTCCTTCCTCGGATACGTTTCAACGGCACGACGCGGGTTCCACTTTCTGCTGCCGTTTCGTTGCTATTTCATTTTTTTTTTCTTAATCAATCACTTTTGAACATTTTCATTTTAACCAAAAAAGAAAAAGAAAAAAAACATTTTTGCAGATAAAAATATTCTAGCCGTCGGATGCGAATAAACAGCGGCTTTGATTGTAAAACGTATTATTTTATTGTTTTTTCCTGATCTTTTCTACTGAAGTTGTTATTGCATTTTCGCCAGCTAATACAGTGCAAATAAAGCAAAGAAAATCTTTTAAATTATTCTATAAATAGTTAAATACTCACTCATACGGTGTATGTAGGCAACTAGGCATGATGTGGAAAAGGTTAATACTACGTTTTTTAAAAAAAAAGGTTAGTTTGTTCTAGATATAAAATGTTATATTTGTAGATTGAGAAAAATGTCGTTTAAATCATGAACTGACACATTTAAGTGTTAACTTTGTAGTAATCCATTTAAATCATAAACTTTTGTTGACTAACTGATTTAAACATGAAGTTTCGTTGACTCGGTCATTTCGCGCATGCCGTTAAATTTCCGTTACCAAGACATTCACAGTGTCAATTTTCCGTCCGTCAAACCAAAACGACGTC
>VBRH01000348.1:29156-44326 GCA_014578085.1 Cardamine resedifolia | reverse complement strand
AACTTTCAGGTCTCAACTAGCAATGGAGATGAAGAAGATTGCCTGCGGAGTCGTTTTCGCTGCTGCTTCCATGACCGCTGTCATGGCCACAGAGGTCGGAGCTCCAGCCCCGGGACCCGCAAGCGGAGCCTCCGTAGCCGTACCGGCTCTTGGCTCTTTGGTTGGGGCTTCACTTGTGTCTCTCTTCGCCTACTACTTGAACTAAGCTAATATTTAAAAGAAAAAATAAAAAGAAGAAATATTGATGTCTCTATCAATTTCTACAATGTCCAATTTTGTGTGTGTTGTTTAGACAAGCGACGTGAATAAAACGGGAGACGAAATAATTTGATTATGGTCGGATATTTTTTATGTAATGCTGATTAATAAAAATATGTGTTTTTTTCTCCCTTCATATATTTTCCTTATATTACCACCATATTTTGATTATTGTTTAGCAATTATTTTTTACCACCATGTTAGAATTTGACAATTATATAATATATAATTATAACATATAAAGCTTTGTGAAAATTATTTAATTAGGTAATTCCCATGAAAACCAAAAATAAATAAATAATATGAATACTACTTTTACCAACAACATGTAAATGTAATAATATACATTATTTTTTGTTAATGGTAATATTCATATTTGAATCCGGATAATAACTTATTAACAACATTACCACAAACCAGTTGGCTGCTAGCTATATATGTTCAACTGTTTTTTGGTTAGGAAATAAATACCAACGAGACATTTCAATCATTATCATTCATAATCACCACACAAATTGGCCATATCTTTCTATTGACTTAATCTGAGATATCAGGTACACGCGTCAGCAGATAGATATCCCTTCTCTTATTTTCTCATGTTCGACCAAAAAAAAGAAGATCTTACTGTTGTTTTGAACTGACCATAAAATCAAGATCAAAATCTTCTCAGTGAAGTATTCTGTTTCACTAGGATCTGCTTGCTCTGTAGTCGATTTTTCCTGAAAACTACATTTATAGCTGATCTTTTTGTCAAATTCTTGCTGAAAATTGTTAAGAATGGTTTGGTGGAGAAGGAAAAAGCATGAAGTCAATGAACGACAGAGAATGTTTATGAAGAATGGGAGTTTACTACTTGAAGAACTAATTGCGATTAGTGATGATGCTAAATCAAATCCTATCAAAAATTTCTCAGCTGATCAGATCATAGAAGCCACTAACAACTTCAGCCGCAGTAATCTTGTTCGTATTGATAGATTCCGACATTACAGAGGTGTGCTCGATGGCCGTGTCGTGCTTATCAAGAAATGGGCTTATGGAGGATCGATGTACTCTGAAAAGATATACCGCGACTTAGCGGTTTCATCGATTGTGAGTGGTCACAAAAACTTCCTTAAACTGTTGGGATGTTGCCTAGAATTTGCTTACCCGGTCCTATTGATCCAACATTAACATGGAGTCTGAGAATTGTTCTAGCAAAGGAGATCGCAAACGCTATAACTTACCTTCACACAGCGTTTTCAAGAACTCGAATTCATAAAGACAGACAACCTTGTCAGATTTTCTTGAATGAGAATGGAATAGCAAAGTTGGGTGAGTTTTGCAACTGTGTTTTCATACCAGAAGGCGAAACATTTGTTAAAGATGATGTAGTGGAAGGGACATATGGGTATCTTGATCCTTCCTATATGTCGAAGAGTTTAGTCACTGAGAAGACTGATGTCTATAGCTTTGGAGCGTTTATGTTTGTTCTTTTGACTGGAAGAATACCAAGACCATTATTTTGGACAAACCCAGATCATTTGTCTTTGTCTGTGGAAAATCCAAAACATTTGTCTAAACTGGTGAACGATGGAAGATTTGATAAGGTTGTAGATAAAGAGATGTTGGTTGTTGAAGGTATAGATGTAGAGCAAGAGCGATTGCAAATGGAAGCATTTCTTCAGCTTTCATTGAGATGCATTGGTCATCAAGGGGAAGTTCCAAAGATGATTGAAGTGGCCAAAGAACTTAAAAGGATTGAGAGATCAAAGAATCTCTCTTGTGGTTCTTCTGTTTCATATGTTTAGTCCAAGAAACAGAGTTAACCTTTTCTTATTGAGCTATGCATTATTCAGTAAATATAATGCGACGATTTGTATCACAATTCTTTGGTAATAATGCGGATTTGCTAATTGCTTGGGAAATGAGTGCTCATAAAAAACATTAGCTTAGTAAACACAAATATTCATATTTTTTGGTGTTGAGGTTTGGTTCTGGTTCAGAGAACAAGCAAGGTAAATGGGTAAATATCCTCTAGTGAGTACAGCCATTGCTACACAGCCAATGCCATATGTATGTTGTTTGTCCTGTTTCTGGTTCTTGAGACATGAGTTGAGTGACTGAAAGTATTCAACAAAGTAACATAATAATTTCAAGTCAAGACATCAATTACAAATCTTCAATCATAAACTACAAACTAATCTCAGATTAAATAGAAAGTAGATAGGATCAAAATTGGACTTGGAGGCCATTCATTGTTTGAACCATTTATTTCGAAATAAATTTTCTCATTATTTTGTTTGTTAAAGGTTTAACTATGAGATTATTGACAAGCAAGAAAATTATAATGTATACAACTTATTTCTCATAAGTCATAGCCTTGGTAGTTTCTCTCAATTAGTAATTAGTATTGTTAACAAGGGTACTTTTTTGTTTGTTTCCTTTTTAGGCAACTAAGGTTTGTACAATTTTAGAAAGGAAAAAAAAAGGAAATTTTTATTTTCTTTTGTGAATTTAAAAAGGAAATTGAGTCCGCTGACCGTCGGTAAATTGCTCTATATATATGGTTTGCTGAGAGTCGTTTTAGGTTTTCTATCTCACTTTTATTCTTTCACCAAATAGTTGAGATTCTCAGATTACACCTGACTTAGGTTTTTTTTCTTAGCGTGAAACCGAAGAAATCAGAATATTTATCACATTTCATGGCAATGGTGCCGCCAGAGTTAGAATTCGTAAAGGATCTGAGAAAGGGTTCGTACGGTTTGGTGAGCCTTTTCAAGTATTCGAAACCACGCACGACGCTCTACACCGCCGTGAAGACTTGCGACTATAAAAACGCCGAGTCTCTCGACAAGGAGTTTCAAATCCTGTCCCAATTCAAGGGTTGTTCGAGAATCATCCAGTGCTATGAAAACAGAGTGATTGAGAATCTGGACGGTGAGGGTAACATAGAGTATATGATGTTAATGGAGTACGCAGCTGGAGGAACCTTGAAGACTTTCATGAACAGATCAGAAGACAATAAATTACCTGATCCTTTGATCAGAGAGTTTACTTATATGCTTCTCGAAGGCTTAGCAACGATTCACGGACACGGCTATGTTCACTGCGATCTCAAACCTGAAAACATCCTTGTTTTCCCGAGATGTGTCTACAAGAATGGCGCGTGGAAATCGTCTTACGAGTTGAAGATTTCTGATTTTGGGTTGGCAAAAAGAGACGGAGACAGTGACTGGTGGCAACCTCGTCGTCCGTTTGCGGGAACAACGATCTATATGTCACCGGAATCGATTTCTCACGGAGAGACTGGGAAAGGACTTGATTTATGGTCATTGGGATGTGTGGTGTTGGAGATGTACACTGGAAAGAGACCATGGTCGCATAAGAACTATGACTTGGAGGATCTCAACAAGTGCAACGCGCCACTGATTCCGAGTGATCTTCCTTGCGATGCAACACACTTTATCATGACTTGCTTCGCGTTGGAAACCAATGAGAGAAGAGATTCATTGACACTATTGGATCATAGTTTCTTGCGTGGAGTCGTCAAAACGAACAGAGAGTCTCCGGGGAATGCGAAGACTGAGAATCCGAGGGAAATTGCATTGAAATTGGAGAAGATTGCTCAGTGGCCGTCAAAAGTTAAGTCGTTCTTGAGAAGAGCCAGAGAATCGAAGATCATCAAGGAGCATCCAAGACCACCGAGAACCAATTTGCTTCCTGTTCACCTTTGTGCCTTTGCAGAACCATCTCAAAAGTTTTGGTTTATCATTCGTAGTTCTCTTTGGGTTGTGTTTATAATCGTAGTGTTAGTTTGTTTCTTTCGTTGAAAACCAAAAATATTGTTAAAGAAGAATGGGATTTAATTTCTGGTTTATTAATGTGAAGTTTTCATGGTTGACTGTTTCATTATTAGTGCAATTGCGCAAACATGGTCTGTCACACTGTGTTCCGGAACCAAAACAAGCTTAGGAACTAATGTTAGGAATACTAGAGAATCAAGAGGCATGCAATGCTTAAGACTTCTACCTTAGTTCACACGCTAGTATATAATAAGTTATTAAATATTAATAAGCTACTTTACATTTTTTTTTAGAGCTGAGCTACATAGGGAATCACCTTGATTTTCAAGTCTCGGAATATATGGAACTTTTTGATATATGTACTATGATTATTGATTAAATTCAAAAAGATTCAAACTTTATGATATCCAATTCATATCCAAGACTACGATATAATTTTGAATGATCTGAGGTTAAGCAGTACTAATAGCAATACACTATTGTTTCTTTTCCTGATAATATTTGTTTTCCCCAAAAACAAAGTCCTTGAAATAATTGATCCGACGGTCAGAGTCAACTGGATTGTGGGAGCAACGGCAGATCTTCTACTTTCCTTTTTGTTTTAATGAATTTACCTAAGTTATTTTCCCTCTCGGCAAATTAATGCCAAACTGTTTATTCTTTATTTTTCAATTTAATTAAAACTCAAATTTTCATTAATATTGTTACCGACCTCATATGTTAAGACTTTCTCTAGGTTTTTTTAATCACAACTACTAAAAGTGTTACAGAAAACAATTGTTAATTCCAACTAGCTACTACATTTATTGTTCCCGATCAGCAAATCTAGTTAAGATATTTTTCAGATTTTCCAACTTTTCCTTTGGGGTTAACTTCAATTACTGGCTTAGATGTGCACTGGTAATATCTGCAATATATGAAAGTGAGTTTTTCACCATTAAAAAAATAAAAATAACAAAAAAAGAATAGAGAGTGTAGAATGAATCTTTCATTTGAGAATTTTTGAGAGATTCAGAACATATATTAGGATCTCTCAATAGAGTCTCTCAATTTTAAAAAAATAGTAAAATAAAAAATATTAATATTTTAATATGAGAGTCTCTAAATAAAGTGATGATTTGAGAGATTTTAAAAGATTTTCATCACTTTTTTGAGAAAATCTCATATTTAAATATTAGTATTTCTTATTTTACAATTTCTTAAAAAATTGAAAAACTATTATGAGAGAATATGCAATGGACATGTTCTTATGATAAACTAATTTAATAGGTATATTTTATTCACTGATTTAATTATTTTTAAAATTTAAAATTTTAATTATAAAATCAATTTTTCTTATAATATTAATAATTAATTTTTTTTTTTTTGAGAAACTGTAAAAATATCTCACCAATGCATATGCTCGTATGATCACATTCTATCTTTGAGGACGTCAATAGATTTGCAAATTATCAAGAATAAACGAGAAGCTCAATTAATGATTAGTGTTGACGTTGTTACCTCGAAAAACTACAACGGTAATTGTTTTTTTGCTCTTTCCTTTTTTCGGCGTAAATAAATAAAAAACTGAAAATAAAAAGGAAATTGGGACACAGTCGGTTACTTTCACATTAACTGCTTAGTGCTTATATATATATATATCTGGTGAGTGCTGAGACTTCATCTTCAAGCTATTGCGAATCCTCATCAGATCTCACTTTCACTTAGGGTATTGCTTAAACCAAAATTATCAGAAGGATCGATTGTTCTATTGCAATGGTGGCGTTAGAGGTCGAGTTTAAAAAGTTTCTGGGAAAAGGTTCGTTCGGTTCGGTGAGCCTCTTCAAGTACAAAGAACCACGAGACGGCAAGACGCTCGACGTCGCCGTTAAAACCTCCGACGGTAAACACGCCATGTTTCTCAACAGAGAGTTTCAGATCCTGTCCGAATTCAAGGGATGTTCGAGAATCGTCCAATGCTACGGGAACAGAGTACAAGAGAGATATTACGACGAAGGTTACGTAGAGTACAAGTTCCCCATGGAGTACGCATCTGGAGGAAGCTTACGGGACTTTACCGATCGATTCAAAGACAGGAAATTGCCTGAGCCTTTGATTAGAGAGTTTACACGTATGCTTCTCGAAGGCTTAGCCACGATTCACAGACACGGCTATGTTCACTGTGATCTCAAACCCGAAAACATCCTTGTTTTCCCGACTTGTGTCTACAAGAACGGCGAACGAAAATGGTCTTACGAACAGAAGATATCTGATTTCGGGTTGTCCAAAAGAGATGGAGACAGTGACTGGTGGCAACCTAGTAGTCCGTTTGTGGGAACGCCGATCTATATGTCGCCGGAGTCGGTTTCTCACGGCGAGACAGGGAAAGGCCTTGATTTATGGTCGTTGGAGATGTACACTGGAAAGAGTCCATGGTGGCATAGAGAAAACAATGACTTGGAGGATCTGAAGAAGTGTCTTGAGAAGTGTTATGCGCCACTGATGCCGAATTATCTTCCTTGCGATGCAAAACTCTTTATCATGACCTGCTTTGCGTTTGAACCAGATGAGAGAAAAGATGCCTTGACATTGTTGAGGCATAGCTTCTTGCGTGGAGACGTCAATAAGATTACAAAGCTTCAGGTGAATCAGAAGACTGACAATCCTAAGGACTTCGTTCAGAAACTGGAGAAAATTAGACAGATGCTTTCGGAAATTAGGAATATTCGTTGAGTTGAAGTTGATGAGCACAGCAATAGCCCTTGAGACCTGATTTTTTTCTTGGTCAATACTGTTATTCATTAGTTCACATGCGATTAATTAGTAGAATTATGTAATAGTTTTTGGTATATCACTGGATCGGTAGGTACTGGTCTATGTATATTGACATTGTTCTATAAAATCTACAGATAGGCTTTGAAAAATTTATGCTTCTCGTTTTGTTGGAAAGAAATATACAAATTATAATAGTTGTGAATTGAATGTATCTGAAAAGGACTATTTGTATATGTTAATTTATAACTTGAAGATTATCTCTATCACTCTTCAATTCTTGGTTAAGCTCTCCAAAAGATGATGATCCACATTGAACATTTATAGTTGATTTATCATAGCTTAACTTCGAGGTAACAGATTCAGGCTTTCTTTTTAGTTTTTTTCTACTCTTCTTTGCACTCAGTTTACTTACTTGGAGTCTTAATTCTCCCCTTAATTAAGAGCCCTAATTTCACCGTTATGGAGCTTCCTCTGTTTCTTACATTCCTCCATCGTTATTTGTGTTGCGTGAAGATTGCAAGAGAATCAATCAACAAGGTAATACTCAAGATTTCTTCTAACATAGATTATATAATCTGAGGTTATGTTGTAACTAGTTCATTCATCTTTTGTCTAACTAAGAAAAGTTTCATCCAACGGTGAGGATCCACTGGGTGGTGGGATCAACGGCAGATCTTGCTATTTTCCTTTTGTTTTAAGAGATTTCCTTATTTTTAATGACTACATAAGTTTCCTTTCCTTTTCTTAATGCGATAATGATTTATTTAGTTATTTAAATAAGAACTCGAAATTTCCATTTTTTTTTGTAAACAAATAAAAACAATCTCTTGGTGTAGGGTTTAATTATAAATACTGTAGGAAAGTGTTATAGAAGAAAGTAAACCAGAGATGGATCAAAGCAAACCCCGAAGAACTTACAGAAGAAGCAAGAGATCGAGCAGAGCAAATAAATCGCAACAAATATCGCCGGAGATGGAATTCGTGAAGGTTTTGGGAAAGGGTTCTTACGGCTCCGTCGAACTCTTCGGCTACAAACAAAACGACGGATCAATGTTCTACACCGCAGTGAAGATCTCCGACTCTAAGGACTACAATTCGGTCGACAGAGAGTTTAGAATTCTGTCGGAACTCAGAGGATGTCCAAGTATCGTGCAATTGTATGGGAAATCTCTGGTTCAGGGAACCGATTGCAATAAAACCAAAGTTTACGAGATGTCAATGGAGTACGCAGCTTCTGGTAATCTAACTAATTTCATCAAGCTCAACAGAAATAGATTGTCGGATTCGATTATCAAAGACTTCACTCGCATGATTCTACAAGGATTGGTCTCGATTCATAGTCATGGTTATGTCCATTGCGATCTTAAACCGGACAATCTCCTTCTTTTTCCGGTTTACGATAAAGAAACGTGGGATTGTTCATACGATTTGAAGATTTCAGATTTTGGATTGACGACAAAGGCCGGAGACGAATCTGATTGTTGGAAAATCAATGCTCCGTGGGTGGGAACGCCTGTCTATATGCCGCCGGAGTCAGTCCGATCCAAAGACGGCACTGTTGAGAAAACCCTAGATTTGTGGTCATTGGGTTGCATAGTGTTGGAGATGTATACAAGTAAGCGGCCATGGTTAGGGGTTGATTTGGATAATGATGTTAAGAATATTCTCTTGGAAGACAAGTCACCAGAGATTCCCAATACTGTGCCTTGTGATGCAAGGCAATTTCTGGAGAAGTGTTTCGCAAGAAAACCTGAAGAGAGAGGAAGCGCCTCGGAGCTGTTGTTGCATCCGTTTTTGACAGGAGATCAGAAGATGGCTTCTTACGGCGGCGGAGAGAGGACGGGGATGGTGTTGAGGATCAGAAAACCTCCGATGATATCGCAAGATGATATTCCAAAGAAGCCACTGAAATTGAAGGTTATTTCACAAAAGCCCCTAAAAGTTCAGAAAGTATCGAATGAACCCCTACGGCTGTAGATTCTTCCTCCGAGATCCAAATTTGTTTTTGTTCAGTAGTTTGGTGAAGTTAGCGCTGTTATTAATCTCTCACTGATATAGATTTTGCAATTTTCAAATTTTATGTCATATGAAATTAATTGATATCAATATGTTTCTATATTTTTTTCTTCTAAATTTTCTGTCCGCTTCTAGTTATCTACATTTGATTACCCAAATTGACTGCAGTTGTACAGATTCTTAGAGATTAATAGCTTTGAGAATAAACAGTGAAATTATGAAAGGTTCATACGCATGTATGTCCATATTATTAACGGCCCATTTAAGATTCGTCGCATCATAAAGCCTAGTAGTATATCTTTTATTCTTAACGGAAGAGATTTGAGTCTTGCCTTGGTCCATATTATTTTAGGCCAGAGATCAGAGCAGCTACATAAATCTTTCCTATGTTGTAGGATTTGAACCCGTAGCTTGGTCATGCTCTCTCCAAAGCCAACCGGTAGAGCTATATATCAACTGACAGGGGTCCAACTACTATATTAGCTTAACAGAAAATTATAAAACCAAATTTAAGTTCATAACCAAAAAATTTGATAGCAAGAAAATGACATAAATATATGTATACTTGACTCATTTCCCACGCACGAGGGTTCTAATATTAAAAAGAAAGAAATTGGACAAGAGGCTAGGGCCGGAGACATCACATAATGTAGAGAAAGTCCCACACATACATTGTTAAACCATCATCTGAAAAGATGCTCTCACAATATTATATACACAAATATATATAGGAATATTCATAAATGGTGGTCCATTTAAAAGAAACAAGACCCATATCAGTTACAGACAATAATGATAATCACAAACCCACCAAAAGCTATAGACCTCCCAAAAGCTATAATAATACACATTTCACATTTTTATGTATATTTATCCTTTCACATACATTTATATACAGTGAGAGAGCCCATTCTCTTCATATGTTGTTGTCACTGCTTATACATATATAAATCTTACTCATTTAATCATGTTTTTTTCTTCCTAATACTTATTTTCAACTATCTTTTCTTTCTTTATGGTTAGATATATGTTCATATATTATTTTTACCTGACTCCCTCACACGTTCTAGACTTAACTTTATAAATTTCAAACAGTGACGATTGAATATCAAACGTTATCGTAGGAGTTCTTAGAACATGACAAGAATCTAACTAGGTTGTTACATTTTCTTATACCGAATTTAGAGAAAATAAAAGTCAGTTGGTTGATGCAGATTTGTAAAACATTGATGATTAGTTCTGAACATGGGTTTGTTTTCTTTAACCCTTTTTCGCATCTGTTAGAAATCTATTTTTTGGTTAAAAGTTAAAACATATGGAGTCGCGCGGTACAGCGTAAAACTCATTTTCATTTACCAGGAAAATTTTGTTTTCTACAAAATTGATCCTCTTTGTAATGCATAATGAAAGATTATCACACCGTCGAATATTAATTGATCGTGTCATTATTGTAAAAAAATTAAACAATGAGTTTGGTGAGTTCGAAGTAGTGATGGAGAGTTAAGATCGTAGATTGTTTAACACTGAAAGAGACCGGAGAGCTCTTCATGTTGTTTTTAACTCCACTTGCATTTGTTCTATAGCTTTTAATTTGGGTTTCCTCTCATTCTTATTTTCTGTTTTCTTCTACTTAAAAGAAAATATCTTTCCCCATTTATTTATTTTATATTACTTTGAAGTTCGGTCCTTATATATTGCTGAACATTGTGTGGTCACATATAACGAAAAGGACAAGATATGCTTGTCCCTCAAAATCTAGACTCTTTTTCTCATCTTTCATATTTATGATCTTTATTTATTACTGGCCAAAGAATTCATCAATTTTCTTTTGAGAAAATATATATAAGGAGGGAATTTGCATACATATATGTATAAAAGAGTGGAGGAGTTGAATCCAAGAAATGGATGTGAGGGCAAGAAAGTGAGAGATATGGTCCCCTCAACAAAAGCCATTAAATCTCTGAGCATATGACTGTGACTTTAATGGCAAAACAAAGAGGTTTGCAATTGCATGATTCAATGAAGAGTTGCTGTTAGGGTTTGGGAGATTTGTGGGCTTTTAAGTGCATGTTTTTTTGTGGGGTTCAAATGCCATTCATGGGACCCAATTACATTTTCTGAGATTTATTTAATTTTTCCTTGAGACCATTTTTTAGATTGGTTTTAAACCGCAAATTAACTCTCTACTATATGAGTTCTTGCTCGATGTATACTATATGTTTATGTTTTCTTAAAGAACTTTGTTAGAGTTAGGATGTATATATCTCACGTATATCTTTACTAGATATATCCTTATCTTTTAGCTTAGCTTAATCTAATCTATTGTATTTTATATACTTTTAAAATATACCTCTCTTAGGTATACAATTAATTTAATCACAATGATTTAAATATAAAAACGATTTGATTTAAGTAAAGATAAATCTAGAAATTAATTTTAAAATTGCATTTAAAACGACCAAACGATAATTTTTCAAAAACAAAATTTTAACTTCAGAACAACACAATTTGTTAAACGAAGAGAGTATATACATTGACAATAATATGGCAGACGGTAAATCATTATATAATTTTAAGATTTAGGAGTATACAAAATATATGAGATTGAAATTCTATATAGAATCTAATTTTTTTTGTTACAAAATTTCAGAGATATAATTAATTAAATTTGTTTAGTAAATTATATTTACATTTTTGGCTGTAAAAATTCCAGTACTAAACATTCTTATTATTTTATTTTATGAAAATAGTATTAGGAAAAAAATCTCATTAATATATACTATTTCAATAACATTGAAAATTAAGCTTTTAATATCTTATGATTTCCCAGGCTCTCTGATAGTTATAAATTTTAAATCGGGTGTTAGGTTTCAAGTTTCAACAGTGTTTTAATTGATATGTGATTATTTGTGGAAAAATAAAGAGATGTTGACTCGTCATGTGAAGTCCAAAATCTGCAAACTTATATATGTAAATTAATGTAGTTTGGGACCATTACTTCGCATGGACATTACCATAGTTGAATTTATTTCATTTCTTACAATAAGTTTTGATTAGTCATACATATATCCCATACATGTTATGTGTATCAGTGAACTTATGTAAGGAGTTCATTCTAAAACAATAAGATTTTTGTGGGAATCCGTCTGAGAAAATTTGGAAAAAAATAAAAATAATAATCATTAATTTATTTATTTTTAATTTTTATGAAACGATTATTTTATTTATAAGAGAATAGTTTATATGTTGACTTAAAAAAGAATAGTTTTATCGATCCACAAATGGATGATCCATATTGGAGTATATATATAGAACAATGAGAGATGATTGATTCGACACGTAAAATATAAAAACTTTGAATAATACGTACGATAGTGATCAGCGTTAATTAATTTCAAGAAATTTGAATCCCATAATTTGCATATATGAGTTGTTTAGTAATTCGATCAACCATTGGACCGGCACCACTCTAAAATTAGGTGCATGATATTCTGTTCATAATATGCCTTATGAATATAAAAGAAACAAAAACGAACCAGGAAAAATATCGAAATTAGTGTACGTTAAAATTGAATTATTCTTACAAAATATCAAATTTAGAGTGTGTAGATAAGTATCAATAGATTACATTGATGATATGATGTGATCTCTACAAGCTTTGTTTAATTATCTGGTGATGACATCTACTAGTTGATTATACGCATCATTCAATGATCATGTACATGGACCACTCTCTCTCTCTTTCTGTAAGATCATCTTTGCAGCAGAGAGACAAAACATCCAAGAGAGTAAAAAGTTGGTCCTTGAAAGAGAAGAGCTCTCTATAATTAGGTCTCTCTCTTTCTTTTTTTTTTCTCTCTCTCTCTATTAGTAGTAAAATTCATGTACTTAAACGTAGACATAATAACCAAATAGGTCCATAATGTAAAAGAGTACACACCTAACTTCACCTTGCTAATGATCTCTTACCTACAAACTCTCACTCTTTTTAGTTCATCTCATTACTCACTATGACCCCATTTCATCTGCTAACGATCAATTTGGTAAGCTTTTTGTCTTAGTTTCAACATTTGCAGGAATCACTTTTAAGAAACAACTAACAAAAAAGTAGATAACTTTGAAAAAGGAGAATTGATGATGGGTGTTGATTTTGAAGAGAACGATGCATATATATATATATATATATATATATATATATGTATCATGTATGTGTGTGGGTTTGTGAGATTTGGGTACTAGAGGAAGTGAATATAGGCAGCCCTATAAATTTATTTATAATACTATTAATTTATAATTTTCGTAGAAAATAAGTTACCTACCGTGTGAAACATAACCATCATAGTAAGCTACTATTTAAACACATTATATCCATAAGATAAATATGTCAATTTGTACTATGTACATCACCTCGTAAGTATGTCTCGAATGCTTCCATAAGACAATTAGGTTTGTTTTGTCAACCATATCTTTAGGTTTAATCAAACACCTGATTAAACATGCACTATGTATCAAACCAAAACTCATTTATGTGCATCATTAATCATATATTGCTTTCCATATGGACAAACTAAAAATCGATACAATTACATGTTACATAAATTTATTTGATTGTCACTAAAACCTATAATAAAAAATGAAATTGTTTGTTTGATTGAAATGTAAGTAACGCAAAGAATACAAAGAAAATGCCGATCATGATTTTTGGGAATTTTTTTTTTTAATTCATAAGGCTACAAAAGAAAATATGTCACTACACATGTGATAATACATATTTTCCTATAAGTTATATTCTTCCGATACTCTCTCTTTTCCAATAAATTCGACCATCAAAATATCGAATAGACACTTGAATTAAAGACAGTTATAAACATAAAATAATGCGTATTATATATAGTTTTATATTTTTGATACATTTTATGTAGATTTTGATATATTACTCAATAGTTTGCGCTAGTGTTGAGACGACTCAAATCCGCATAAAACGCAAAAAAACACGAAAATAAAATTTGTATGTTTGAAATATTTATATCTTATATATTAGTTTTTAGAAATATGTATCCCTCTGTATTAAAACTATTTAAGTAGTAAAATATTAGAAACATTCAGACTCTTCACATGTTTTAGAGGTTGTGCTTTACAAATAAGTATGAGTTTCATCTGGTTATTAATTAAAAATAAAATAAAATAAAAATAAGATGTAGATCTTTTTGAAAAATGCGAGTGAAATGTGTATTTCTCTTAGGTGGATAAATGTAAAGTCCTAACATACGCAAGCGGCCATGCTGGTTTAATAACAATTATTTACCTTAAAAAGAATTTGGGAACCTCTTTAAATTAATGCATAACCTCATCTCTTGTCTTTCTGTCTCTGAAACAGTCAACCTCATTCGTCTCAAACTCACTCATTCCTTTCTCTCTCTCTTCCATGGACGAAACCAATGGACGAAGAGAAACTCACGATTTCATGAACGTTAACGTTGAGTCTTTCTCTCAGCTTCCTTTCATCCGCCGTACTCCGCCCAAAGAGAAAGGCGCCATTATCCGTCTCTTCGGCCAAGAGCTTGTCGGAGATAACCCCGAGAACTTACCAGCAGATTCTTCCGAAACCATTACCAAGAACGATGAGAGCAGCTCTGAGAATATCAAAGAAAAAGACAAGGACAAAGATAAAGACAAAGACAACAGTAACAACAGGAGATTCGAGTGTCACTACTGCTTCCGAAACTTCCCTACTTCTCAAGCCCTAGGTGGACACCAAAACGCTCACAAACGCGAACGCCAACACGCCAAACGCGGTTCCATGACCTCATACCTTCATCATCATCATCAGCCTGACTCTCACCACGTCTACGGCTTCCTCAATAACCACCACCACCGTCACTATCCCTCGTGGACGACTGAAGCTAGATTATACGGTGGAGGAGGACATCAAACGTCGTCCTATTACTCAAGGACTCTTCCTCCTCCTTCTTCTAACCCACCGACAATCAACGGAAGTCCTTTAGGTTTGTGGCGTGTACCGCCTTCCACGTCAGCAAACGGTGTTCAAGGCGTTTACTCAGCTTCACCAGTTTCATCGTTTAGGACGCATGAGCAGGGGACTAAGGAGCCGAGTTGGCCGTACAGATTGAGAAAACCCAATGTGCAAGATCATGTGAGTCTCGATCTTCATCTCTGACTCATTATTATTATTATTATTTTTTAACTTAAGCCGTGATGATACTCGTTGATCGGTGAAGCCAATTCGTTTGGAAAAAAAAGAAAGAAAAGAAACGGTGTTCATGTTTTTGTAAGGAGAACCGAGGTGGTGTAAGATCTTGAAGTTTTCAGATTTTGAGTTTATATATATATATATATATA
>VBRH01000348.1:5093-24722 GCA_014578085.1 Cardamine resedifolia | reverse complement strand
AAAAAAAAAAAAAAATACAGAAAAAACTTGGCAACTCACTGAATTAGGGCTTAAGAGAGAAAGACAACGAGGACAGCGAGCAGAACCAAGACCAGGATTCATAGTCGGATCATAATCAAGATTCCCTCGCCGAAGCTTCTCTTCGTATACTTGTCTCGTTCCCATCCTCTCTCCCTGAGATCACCGTCTCTATTTTCGCCGATTGTTCTTCCACCGAAGAAGCTCTAAAAACATACCCAACTCATTATTAATGGGCCTTATGGGCTTTCTTATTTCGGCCCAAATAAATACATTTACGTCATCGTCTTCCAAATTGCCCTACAAAATTCTTCTAGCTGCTATCTTCATCTTCTCCGATTTGGTATTGAAGCTGCAGTTTATCAATGCATTCCCTTTCGTTTCCGTCTCCTTCATCTGCTCTTCTACCTTCTCTGTTTGCTTTCGATTCTTCACGTCTTCTCTCTTTGCAACCAAAGAAGCTAAATCGTCTTCAAAGTCACTTCTTTTCTCCTAAACTTCTTTCACTCTCACAGTCTAATGTCCCTCACTACAGAGCATTTTCTGTCTCTTCAAGTTCTCCTCCAGAGGGAACAGTCTCTGTGGTCGATTTCCATGAGAAAGATTGGTCCTTTCTCGAATCTATGGAAATTGACTCCACTGAACATAACCAGAAGATTGAAAGGATCATAAAAGCTGGAGAAATATCTGAATCCTCGAGGGTTTTGGTTTCAATTAGCTCAGAAGCTTTTGTTGATCGTTTGGTGGAATCTTCACCTTCTCAGCTCTTGCTTATTGTCCATGACTCCCTTTTTACGTTAGCCTGTATCAAAGAAAAATACGACAAAGTCAAATGTTGGCAAGGAGAATTGATCTATGTCCCTGAGAAATGGTCTCCATTAGACGCTGTCTTTCTCTACTTTCTTCCAGCATTGCCTTTCGATCTCGAAGAGCTGTTCAAGACACTGTCTCTACGTTGTTCCTCCGGTACAATATTCTGACCTTTCTTCAATCTCTCTGTCTCATTTGATCTTAGTTTCTAACACTAACGCTTGTAACAGGTGCAAGAGTAGTAATCAGTCACCCGCAAGGTAGAAAAGGTTTGGAGCAGCAAAGGAAGGAGTTTTCAGATGTGGTCGTCTCTGATTTACCTGATGATTCCACGTTGAGGAATGTTGCTAAGAAGCATTCGTTTGAGCTAACCCAGTTTGTTGATGAGCAAGGACTTTATCTTGCTGTTCTCAAGTCTTTGAAACAATAGATTGTGTCTAGAGAATATTATATAGATCATCATCTTCTGTATTGAGATTTTGTTGCTGTTGTGTTGTTATGGGAATACATACACCCAACAATGGAGAATTATTCATTTGAGTAAAACAAAACCTTTGAATGAGAAAATACTAAAACTTTTGAAAATATCTTTACATGAAGTAAAACAACCAAAGATATTTTTACTGCTTTCTGGATTACAATGCTCCACGACGCCAAACAATCCAAGAAACTGTATAAACTTTAGAAGATAGAAAAACTCAAGCTGTTACTTGTCGCAAACAAGTTGTACTCTTCACCTACTGTGCTCAGTTTCTCCTTCTTACTATTGCCGGTGGGATCACCAAAACCATGATCTCCTGAGAACTGCAACGAGAAATCCCCCAAAACCCCATCTTTGGAATGAACAGGATTCGACTTACTTCCTGTGGACAGAGCAACCGGGCCACCAAAGTGGAATAAGGAGAAGTTTTCATCACTAACAGTTTGCGGACCCCCAATGCTTGAAAGTTCCATTCGGTTTATTTTCCTTTCATCTGCTTCCTTAAGAGAACTGTGTTCCTGTGGTTCAAGAGTTTGAGCGTGGTCGACAATGTTCATTGTGTTGGTTTCAACAAACTGATGGAAGACTGGAACTGGGCCGGAGTTGAAGAAAGGGGTTGCTGAATGGTTCAATGGGGTCCCATACTGCATGCATAAAGGGGACTCTCCATTCATACTGAATCCAAGAGGACCTGTGTATACATAATGGTTAGGGTGGGGGAATGGGATTAATCCGTTGGCTGGAGCTGCAGACCAAGAGACTGGAGCCTGATGATAGTAACCCATTGTTGGAGTCTGGAAGATTGACAACGGTATACTCTGGTTAAGCATTTGGGGAAACATCATGCTTTGTGGCTGAGACAGGTAGGAACCACTATTTACAGTGGGTATCATATTTTCCATGTTTTGGCTAGGAACTGTAAAAGTTGTTCCCAAAAATTTATTTTCCTCTTCGTTGTCAGCTGGAGGGTTAGACATATTCTTAATCCTTAAAACGTCTCTTTCATCAATACTCGTCTCCGTCTCTTTCTCTGCCATCTTCTCGTTACAGTCATGCATATTGTTCCGAGTATCTACTAGATCCTCTCTTCCTTCAGATTGCTGACTAGCATCTTCAGAATCAGACATCGAGGAAGATTCAGTATTTCTGTTGTTTGATGAAGCTGTATTGCTCTCTCCTTCACTCAGACATGAAGAGCAACTATCTGAACTGGAGGTTCTACTCATCACAGGATCTTTCGAGTACAGGTCATCATTCTTGGCTGTTATGTGAACTTCCATCTTCTTGTCTTCCTCGGTTGAATAAATAAAATTCCTACAACCCCTACTGTTATCACTATGATCGGCTCTACTGACAAAAGAAGCCTTATCCGGATATCTGCGGTTATCTGATGACCACATCAAAGCATGATCAGGCTCCAGCTCTTTCCAGAATTTTGCTGTCTGATGAACAAGTCTTGGATTATCGTTTGGAAAGCCCCTGTTTTCATCTTCATGATCTATAATCTCTCTATCAGTGCTATCACAATAGTGGATTTCTGCCCTTGAAGAAGTGCAACCATCCAAACACTCTCCATCTTGATCATCAAGAGAACCAGGCGGAGAAAAATCTACATCTCCATTTTCAATTCCTGACTCCTCATAGCTTATGGTATTGTTTGTTTCCTCATCAAGATTCAGAGAGAAATCTTCTTCTCTTGTTAAATTTGGCAGCATTGGTTTATCACTAAGTTTTGGATTCTTCTGCTCTTTTTCTCGTTCTTTTTCCTTCAACCTCTCCTTTCTACGAAGTTTTTTCTCCCTTTCTTTTGTTCTTTTCCTTTCTTTTCGCTCCTCTTCTTCACGCTTTTCTTTCTCTTCTTCCTCAAGAAGTCTCTTCTGCAAATGTTAAGATGATGGAGTTGTTGGACAATTTTTTGTTTGTAAAATCACTTGTTAAATTGCTCAGATTGTTAAAATATCCAATCAAGATAGCAAACAAACCTGCTTCTCCAAGGTGACAATTTCCTTGCAGGCAATATGAACACGTTGCTCTAACAGTTTCGATGAAAGGCAGACAAATATACTGTGTGCATTTTGACGGGCTGTACCTTCCCTAAATGCCTTTTCAACCTAAGATATTATTATGAATAGACAGAAATGAATACACCTAAATACAGCACAAAACAACAATGAATAGAAGGTGAACTTAAAGGAACCTTTAACAAACCTGTTCCTTGAAGATAACTGCTGCAGCATCTAGAAGAAACTCTCGAGCAAGTTCTGGACTCTTAGCGTGCTTTTGTGGACGTAAGCACTCACCATCAAGCTCATTACCATCTTTATCTACCATGACTTCATCCTTAAATAACATTGGAAACACAATGACAATATTTTAACAATGACATCATATCTGCAAAATTGTATTCACAAAGCTTGTGAATCTTCAATTTACCTCTTCTTCCTCAACCTCTTCAGCATGCTCAAAAAACATTCGAATGCATTCCCCTCTTATAATTGAAACAAAGCCATCTCCAACCACAAGCCTGGAGTGAACGCATTGTTGGCCTCTCAATGCATGGGCTTTCACGGATATCTCGGAGGAGCGACCGTTTTTTTTAAATGCCCTAAGAGTAATGTAGCATTCGTGTAATCCACGAAGGTCTAGGCCATTGACTTGGGCACTCCTATCATTGCCTACATATTTGAACTCGAGGATATCAGATTCGCCTTCTCCAGTTCCAATAGCCCACTCGAACTGATGATATCCAGCAGTCTCTGAAAAATATTGACTCCAATCTGCTCGGACGGAATCAATGTCCACCTGAGAAATTGCAATTACACTTATGATTCTACCTTGCAATATAAGCCTCTCAGGTATATTGGTATATATACTATTGAGAACCAGTGCTCTTGTAGTATATGATATAGGAATCCATAAAGTAAGAGGAAAAGGTTAAGAAAGATAAACACCTCATACTGAAAGGCTGTGTCGGCAACACAAAACCAGTCGGTGCATCCTGGTTCTCTCTGGATTCGGTTAAGTTCCTTAACCTCCTTAAACTCCCGAATAACATTTCTTCTGCAGTCTCTACAAAACTTCTTGCAGTCGAATCTGTAGTTTGAAAGGTCAACATTTTAAGGAAAGGGAAACAAAAGTTACAAGGCTACGAGAAGAAGAGAAAGAGTAGATAACAACTAAGTAATGCATGCAATAACTTGATAGGCACACCCTGAAATCAAAAATACTAAATAACTAGTCATTACTCAATCTAAAAAATGGCACCTTAAGTAGTAAGAGTTCATAATACACCCTAATAGGAGAAAACCAGATCATACCAATTTACTTCCAAAACTGAACTTGTGACAGAACATCCAAGAATGTGAATCAGAAAATACCAAACCTGTAAGCTATTCTTTCTATGAAATCCTCTTCTTTCATTCTCAAAAGTGAATGTCGACTTTCCTCTTCAAGTGCAGACCAAAAATCCACTAATGTATCACAAGAGAGCCTGGTGGTATGCAAATCACATGTTTCTCTTGTTCCATGACCTTTACCATAACCAACCATCCCTTGACTTAGCCATACCCGACCTCCGCCACCACAAGCATCAGGATAAAGCAACTCACGTTCCCTCTCTCGAGCACGAGCACTTTCAAACACCTGCTGGAGCTAACAGATTAGCTAGGTAAAAACCTAGACCAACCGATAATGAAGAAAAACCTTGGATGAACTTACAGTTTGAAGCCCTTTGAAAGATTTGGCATACAAATAGCAGTCAAGAAGTGTGAGTGATCCATCACGTGTTGTGGTGAGACCTCCCCATTGATGAACACCAGGGTCCTGCAACTCACCCGTACATCTGTTTCTAACAACTGATTTACAGTCAATTTGATCTTTTGAGGCTCCTGATCTGTTGCATGGAAGACTTCCTATATACCTTTTTTGTTGCGAGGACCTCCCATATGAAACAATCTGCGAGAAGCCTTCAAGCAGCAGGCCATGGCATCTGGAACAACACATGTTCTTGCGAGCTTGCTCAAACAGAGCCTGCTTGTCAATCCTAAGGAGATCCTGCCTAGCTTTTGGCGACAGCTCACTCCAGAACTGTATAAGATTAGAAACAAATTGGTTTCGAGTGTAGTATTTAAAATCATGAATTACACACGAGCAACTAAAAGCTTTTCATATTGGCAGACTCAAATATCATTCCAAACACAAAGATTCGGGTTTCCAAGATCAAAATTTCGACGAACTAAATCAAGAGAATAGCTCTACCAAATCAATCACAAGTACCTAAACACTGATTAGGAAAACGATCCAATCTGAACTAAATTCAACGTCAAAATTACGAGAATCCAATCACGAAACGACTTAATAGGAAATTGGAACAAGTACCTTGTGCAACTGATTGTAGCTAACTCCATCGACGTCCTTAGACCAAAACCCAGAAGAGTAATGCTCATTCCTCTGTGTTAAACCCGGCATCTTTTTACACTTGTCTGTATTCATCAACCAATGTTTCCATAATCGGTGACTTAAAAACTCAAACGAGAAGCGACTCCTTCCGATTTGAATTCCGTCGAATCTGACTATCAAAACACCAAATCCAATCGAAAAAGTGGATAAAGCATTCGATCGAGATCTATCGTATGAAGAATTGGATTAATCCTAATAACCCAATTACCATAATTCTTCAGATTAAGTCTCTAAGAATCCTGTATTGAAGGAAACGAATCAAATTGAATTGGAAACTTGTGGTTTCGTCGGGCGATGAGGACGAGATTCGCAGCGAAGTTATAAATACTCGAATCGAATCGAATCGAATCGAAGAAGAAGAAGAAGAAGAGAGTTGCTGGGTATAAAAGAGGGGACGAGTTGTTAAAAAGTTAAAAAACGTAAAATGTACTTTACTGTTACTGTACGGATTTTCTTTTTACAGTCTGAGTAAATATTTTATTATTATTTTTTTGTACGGCTAGTTTCATTTTCTTTCAAATTTTTGGTTTACATATCTAATATCTTATTTATTTTGTTTAACAAAATAAAATATCTGTTATTTATTAACAATTGTGGTTAATAATCAATGTAGTTTGTTTGACACTTCAGATTCATAGGGTAAGGGGTTTTCATGTGTGTGAGTGTCTTCATTATGTTGTAATCCTCACCTATTTATTTCATGATTTGAGAATTGAGATATTTGACGATTACTAAACCACTATCGTCTGTATTACACTTAGAGAAAGATATATGCCTGTAAGTTATGACACTTATCTTTGTTTTTTTCTAATGATAAAAATATTAAAAAGTGACCTAATAATTAACGACATTGAAATCTTTGCAATCCAAAATATAGTAAAATCAAAAAATTTAAATAGTTCTTTTGGATATAGAATATGTATACTTTCATATATGTGACTACTATTTTGTGTCTTTATAAGTAATTATAAGTAATATAATTCACAATTAGATCAAGAAGTTAAAAGTATACAACCCACATAGATCTCTAAAGCTTTTAAGTATTTTAATTTTAAAATGATTTAATGTATTTATTTATACTTTAAGATAATCTCTCAAACAAAATATATATTTAAGTAAAAGTTTAAAAAAAAAAACAAATATCTTTCTCTAATGTACATCTCATCTCACAACTAATTTTACTATTTCTTGCCTTGACTCCTCGAAATAGTGAGAGGTTTGATTTAAAAACGAAAGGGGTTATAAACCAATGAAAAATATAAGTTACATTCGATTAAATAACAACATCTTACCAATAATCATAGTTGTTTGAACAGAAAGGAGAAAAAGAGCCATAACAACAACAACAACAAAAACAAAAGAAATGGTAAATTGGTTATTTAAGAAGTAGACTCAGGACCCGCCGGTTTAGAGTTAAGAAGAGGCTGAAGTGCCTTGACAACGATGGTCATGTTTGGTCGGAAATCTGCCTCATACTGAACACACAACGCCGCCACGGCTGCCAACTGTCCGACCACCACCCACGAAGAAAAACTCAAAATTACAAAATTAAACCAAATGATCCTATGTCTTCAACTTAAAAATTGATGCCACTAGTTTTCAAATAATAATATCTAAATGCACTCAAATTTGATTCTCCATGCACTTAAAACATTTTAAATGATCTACATGCACATAGTTTTCTATATTTCATGCTTAAAGGTCTATAAGTCACTATACCAATTATCAAAATATCTTAAACTTGAAAAGAAAATGTAGAACGGACCTTGGCGACTGCTTTGGGAGGGAAGTCATTGTTAAGTTTAGGATCTATGCATTGTTTCACTTTGTCTTCACTTAGTCTCGGAGTTGCCTGCAACAATAAGACAAAAGTAAGAGGGCTTAATTATAAGAATATTTATGGAGTCTTCTTAGGAACGTATTTACTATAATTTGTGTACGTACCCAAGTAACAAGACTTTGTTGGCCTTTAGGCATGGTATGATCTACAGGTTTTCTTCCCGTCAAGAGCTCCAAAAGCACAACACCGAAACTATAAACATCACTCTTCTGCGTTATCTGTCCCGTCATAGCATACCTAAGACAAAAACACTCAATTACGCTATCAAAAACAATCCGATTGTTTGAAACCGATAAATAGATAGGTCCATGGTATAATACTCTGGAGCGTGATAACCGAAGGTTCCCAAGACACGAGTAGAGTGAAGCCTAGCCGCAGTATCGGAGGAAGCGTTGGTCAAGTTGAAATCAGCCATCTTGGCCACAAAGTCATCAAACAACAAGACATTGCTCGACCTCACGTCCCTATGGACTATTGGTGGCTGGACCTTCTCATGAAGGAACTCAAGCCCCTTGGCTGCTCCATATGCTATTTTCACCCTTTGGTTCCAGTTCAGCACCGGTCCTGGCTCAGCTCCTTGCACTCCCTTTCTCCCTAAATATTCGATTGATCCATTTATATCATATATTATCACATACCACATACTAAAATATGAGTAGCTAGTAATTAAGAGTTGAATTTACTTACCATGTAATACATCGTGTAAAGAACCTTTGGTTGCAAACTGGTAGATGAGAATGCGGTTATTTGCTTCCAAGCAGTACCCCATCAACTCCACAAAATGTTCGTGTTTGAGCCGCGATACAACCGATAACTTGCAATTTTTTAAATAGAAACTAGATTAGAAAATACCACTAGCTAGTTTGATCTAATCAGTGGTGCAGTTCGAGGAAAAGGTATAAACTTGATCGTTTTTTTTTTGGTAGAGTGGGAAGAAAGTATAGAGCATTGATGGATTTTAGCTTGTTGAAAGAGAAAAACATATACTCTTGATCGAATTTTAACCTAAAGGGAGCAAAATGATAGAAGCTATTACAATAGTGAAAGCGAAAAAGATTCGGCCAAAAGGAGCAGAAGGATAAGTATTGTGATATTTGTGTGTACCTGTGAGGTGAAATCAGAGTCAGGTTCTTCAGAAGAGCTAGCATCAAGCTTCTTAATAGCAACATCTTCTCCCTTATACTTGCCGTAAAAGACACGTCCATAAGAACCTTCACCAATCAGTGCCTTGTTTCCAAAGTTACCCGCCATTCTGTTCAACTCATCCAATGCAATAGAAGGGATCTCTATGGGCAAAACCTTTGCAGGAGCTCCCGATCTCGGTGCGTTCGTATTCCTCGGTTCCCCTCTATTTCCACCTACTCACACACGCAAAACGCTCGTGGTGAAACTCAATAATACATATGTGTATAGCAAGTAACTGGAAAATCAGGGATTGGTACCGCCAAAATTGGGATTTCCAGCCTTGTTAGGAGGGGCTGCATACTGGTTTGCGGGCGGACCGGCTGGTTCCTCATCCGCACCTCCGCAACAAAACATTTCTTCAGATCTTTTTTGCCAACACGGGTTTTGTCTTATTCTTGTGTTTAGATTCTGTTTCTGTTAATCTCTGTTTTATCTGTTAAAAACATATGAAAATGTGTATCAACATGCATATGTTTCCCCATGTTTTTGAATCTAAAATCGTTTGTTTAAAGAGAAAAATATCGATTCTGAAACAACAATTTGCAGAGCATATTTCGGATCATATCACGATTGTGTTGATGAGAAGAGAGCGAGAGATTCTTCAAGAATCATTGAATGTAAAAAAGATCGAAGAAATGAACGAATGTTACCTCTATTCTGCCATTGAATCAACCCCAGAAAATGATAATGATGATGATGATGAGAGTGAATACTTCAGAAAATCATAAATGATCTGTTTCTAGGAAGTTTTGAATAAAGTCTAGGAAAAAAAAAACTGAAAATTTTAGAAATCTGGAAAAAGAGAGTTTGACAAAAGAAAAAAAAAAAATTAATTTTCTTATTCAGGTTTCTTAGAATTATTGTAAGTCTCTCTGTTTCTCTGTTCCGCGATAAAATCGGGAGACAAATTAAAAACACATTCGCTTATTAGTTTTATTATTTTAATATAACCAACGTAGGAAATGTTAAGTTGTCTTCACGTCTTGCACGTCCTCTCCGGACCATACTATACTAATTTATCCTTGTGTAATCATTCATGTTTCTAAATTCTAACACATTATTTGCTTAACTTCGTAATTTATCAGTTTGGTAGGTAGATAATCATTGGCAATTGAAAAATCCGACATTCAAATCAATAACTTTCGTTAATGTTTAATTTCCTTTTAGAAAATCATCTTTCATGTGCATGAAAACATGATTCAGTGAACCATACTGTAATTGCCTCAGGAACAGAACAAAAACAAAAAAGATTAGTCTTTATGTTTTCCAACAAAACCAAAGTTACAAGATAGGGATTGTAACATTGCAAACCACAGAATATTTCAACCGATCATGGGAGATTTTCATATCATAGTTACTGAACAAAACAATTGAAGGGAAAAAAAAAATTGATATTTTCAACTCTTCCCATAGGATCAAGAAGCTCTCTCAAGGCTGTTATGTACATCATCCGTTTCAATTCCAATCAGAGCCTTATTTGTTTCTTCTCTTCTTATTTCCGATTTTGCTTTGGGATCATGAATCATTATCATTAGCTTATTCTTCTTTCCAAATCCGTCCAGTGACTCTCAGCTTGAGCTCTTCTTTGTCACTGCCGGAGAAGTACAAAGCCAAGTTTCTAGGGATGATGAGTCCGTCTTGACTATCACGGACTTTCCTGTGACTGTCTCTGATGCTTCTGGGAATCCCTTGCCATGTCAGTTTACGGCTGTGAGCTCCAACTTCCAAGCTGTAACTGAACTTCTTAGCCTCGTTCTCGTCTCCCATGAACCGTAGAAACGCCATGTACACTGGTGCCATCCCGAGCTGAAACGCCTCAAAGTGTAAGCAGAACTGTCTTCCAAAACAGTTGAAGACCTAAAGCAGCATCAGATGAAATAAGATTCAGTTTAAGTAGTGAACATAAGGTATCAACAATGGATGCAAAATTTAAAAGAAACCATGAACCTCATCTTTGAAAATCAAATATTTTTTACGATAAAGGTATGGACACCAGTATGTATATGGAAGATGAATTCCAAAATCATGACGAGATGTGACTTTTGAGTGAAAGGGCTAGATCAAATACATTTGAATAATGACTAGATAGCTACAAGAGAACGTATTAATAGAGAATTACCGTAAGCATCCATGTAGCATTCTCGACCTCGTGCGGATTTGACTTCACATAACGGTGGTTGAAGGTGCACCCATCATGCATATCAACTTTATGATCATCTTTGAGATGGTCAACAAGTGTTGGAATATCACCTGTCACTGAACACTCAGAACCAGCATAAGGACAGTTGTATGATCGAAACCTGCAATGCTGCTCGTGCTTGATCTTGCTGTAGTATGGGAAAATGTCATGACACCCTAAATTTTGGTACCGGCATGGAACTTCCAATGATTCTGCAACCTTCTCAAGAGCCAAGCATCTTATGTTACCAAGCTCATAACGGCATGTAGGGCACGTGTTCTGCACTCTAAGTTTGCAGCTTGAACACAATGTATGACCATTCGGGCACTGTGGAAATTAACAAACATAGATGTCAACATTAAAATAACGGAGAATGAACCATATTTTACATATCGGGATGAATATAAGTGACTACCAAAGTAAGAAAAGTGATAAACCTGATAAATTGGAGGATACATCAGATTCGTACAAACCAGACATTCGAGTAGCTCATAAACACCATTGCTCGAATGCATCCCATATTTTCCAATGGAGCCACTACCTGATTTTGCTGGTTTGTTATTAGACTCCACTTTTGCCATCTTAACCTCATAATCTAAGCCTGTCGAGTTCGATTCCAAAGCGTCTTTCAACGCACTGCCTCCAGGAGCCATGGAGAGTCCAAAACTACCCAAAACTTTTTATTTATTTCTAATACCAGTGAAGAAAAAATGCCCTTGTCCTCTCTTGTGACAGATGATATACTCCTTTGGATCTTTGTACGTCTACAGGAAAAGAAATGATGAGCTTTATATACATCACCAGGAAAATTTAACAGTTAACCAAATGTAATAATAAGCAAGCAGGTAACATGTTAGTTCAAAAATTGGGATAAAGTAGGTTAGGAGGTAGATACTTGGCGCACTTGATCAAGTTCCTTTCTTTATTTCCGGAATATGAGATCAATAATCTCTTAGTGCACATTCAGTCTTATACGATTGGTCCAAGCATGTAAAACGTAGCCTTGGGAACTATTCTGACTTAAGTTCATTCCCAGTCAACTGCAAATTGCCAAAGCTCGTCCCTATTTCGTCTCAGGTCCCTCGTCTCGTCAAAATCCTTTCAAAATGCTAGCAGAATAAAATAGTTATGAAACAAGTTAGGCTATACAAAATGTTAAACTGTTATTGTAACAAACATCAAAATGAGAAATGATATGTTTTCTTTGCAAGCCATACTTTGAAATCTAACTAGACAGAAGAGAAAGAGATTCAGCATGAAAACAAAAACAAGTAGAATAAACATCAGAATGAATATTGTTGAGCTAATAAACAAATTCAAGATCTCAAACATGGAGGAACAACAACAACATCAACAAAAATCAAAATTTAAAACGGATAGCAAATTTCGAATTTTGATATCATACCAAATTGAAGCTAAACTCAATTTTCCAAAACATTATTATTATTATGCCCACAAAATCTGCTCAGTGACAAAATAATTTGCATTACAGAAAGAAGTTAGTGAATCCAAAAAAACAAAAACAAAGCAATTCAAAGACAATGGAGAAGAGGAACAGAACAACATCCAATAAAGACTGAACAGATTCGTCACAATATGCCTCTTGAGATTAAGATTAAGCACCTCCAACGAAACCAAAAAGCCTAGGCTCGTGATATTTTTTCGATTCAGGGAAAAAAAAAAACTGACTTTAAACGCAGAGAAGCAAAACCCCAAATTTGACAGAAACCAATAATAATAAAAAAAAAAAAAGAAAGAGGAAATTACCCAGGAGAAATTTGCAGCGGTGGCGTTCGAGTAATCGAGGAATTGTTGCTTCACAGATTCAAATGAGGAAGACGAATCAAATGATGAAGAAACTTGGATTACCAAAATATACGATATTTAAGACGCAAGGAGACGGAGATTGTTGTGTCGTGTATTGTTGGTTTCGATGAAAAAGCCATTAATGCTCCTCTGTTTTATCTTTATTACACTTTTTTCAAATTCGATTCCTAAATTCTCACCAAGTTTGTTAGTACTTTTTTTTTCTCCAATTATTAAACCAATCTCGTTCAAATAAAATATAAATCCTAGGGGTCTTTTTAATCAAAGTAAATGTTTAGGGTCTTAACAACAAAACAATGACAAATGTGTCCTCATCTCACAATTTTTAAGTGTTTCGTTTTTCTTTTTCTTTAGGCGGGTTAATTTTTCTGTTTCATCATTATCGGATCAATTCGAATTTATAAAAATTATTATGAGCTACATGTTGAATTCAATTACTTTCGCATTATAAGATCAAACATAAAAAATTGGGAAACTAAATTTATCCGTTAATACGAAAGGTTGATGATCTCAACATTGTTGAAAATATTAGATATAGATTAACCAAACTATCAACAACTTTATTATAACCACCACTTTGTACATAACCAATCATTATTATTCATAAAATTATTGTATACCCTATAAAATAAATAATGTGTCAAGCTTATCATTTAATCAATCCTCTCTGATCTCTCTATCCAATTCTCAACTCTCATCAAGTCAAGAGTGTCATTGCTCCATTATGTTTTGTAATATCAAATGGTTAGATTCTCTTGTATGGCTATGAATGATCCGACAATGTTACCTCCGACGTCTGGGAACGCCTCACTTCCGGGAAGTGGTCGGACTTTACCTTTCCGATCAACTTCCACAGGATATTTCAACAAATGTCCTCTCATGTCTGAGACTTCTTCAGCTGCAAACTGTTTCCAGTTCCTCTCTCCCATTGTTCTCACTTTCCTTACACATTCTATACTCTCCGGTTCCGTGAAACTGTCATCTAATGTTGCCATATGCTCTGCCCAAAGCGACATTCTGTATCCATAGATCTGCAGAAAAACAAGTGAAAGCCAATGATTCAGACTCTAGAAACGAAATATGAACTCGTAACTGGTTTGGCGGGATCTACCTGTCCCCGAGGACCAGAATGTTTCCTTGCCCATGTATGTTGAGGCTGGTAAGCTCCCATTGCAATCTCTGTGTCTCTTGTGCCTTCCATTGATCGTTGGTTTATGTTTGCAGATCCAATTACTACGTATTCATCATCAACAACCATCCCTTTTGAGTGAACATAGATCATAAATCTTCTGCTTTTCCGACTCAATGCCTGCAACACCATCGGGACTCATCGTTTCAACAACAAGAGAAAGCTAAGCAGCAGCAGGCAATCTCAGACTTTAGTTACCTGAGGAGTGTTTGCGTTGCTTGGACTCCCTGTTCCCGAGTTATCGATTCCATCCAACATTTCCCTGTTCCCAAGACAGAAGAAATTGAGGTAATCTTGTGGGGAGAATGCTCCTTCAAGCCCTGTCTCCACTAACGCCTTGTAGACAGTCTCATACATCATCTGCATTGTCTTGTGCTGCAACGATGATAACACTGGACTTTCAGTTTCATTATCTCCAAATATCCAGACAGAACTTATGTAAAAAGGATGAATCTTTTACATACATATATCTATCTTAATTCTAAATCGTTCAATCATATTGATGATATATGGATCCACCATGTGTTCAAAACATACATATAACATCAAGCTTATCTCTACTAGTTTCTACTAGTTTTATGATTTCTGATTTGATAAATGTAAGGAATATTTTGGCTTTAGACAACCACGCCATAAGTTTAACTCAGAAATACCTGCCAATATAGAATCCTCTGGGTAGCAGCGCCGGTTGGAACACCTTCTGGCCACATTGGAATGACAATATATGCAGCAAAGCGTTCATTTGCCCTGATCTTTTCAGCTATCTTCAACGCAATTTCCATAGGAATTAAATTATTTGCACCTACACACCATCATTGTAGAGCAATGTTATGAGCCAATGCAACTCAAATCAAGTGTCAAATAAAGAAATATTAGAGATCCACACAAATAATAAAACTAAAGCTAGAACAAGTTAAAAAGTAGAAGTTCATGGTTGACACAAGTAGTTTCATAGATGTCATAACATGTGACACAGTTAAAATATATAGAAAAAAAAGCTTGATGTTTATCCCTGGACAATAATTCATAACTGTAAGAAAACTCGAGTTTCTAGTATTCTTGAAATAAACAAGCAGAGGCATATAACCAAACCTATGTCCTTATGTGCATTCCAGTTGTAGGAAGACCCAATGAAATACTGATTCTCGATATAGATGAAGTGTTGGGCTGCGCGAATGGCTTTGACATACGCTGTGTGTATGCTCATATCAATGAGCACGTTCTTCCCACACACCAAGTTCTATCCAAAACAAAAAAGCTTTTAGACACCCAAACTTTATGATAGCTAAAGATTCCTTTGATTTTTTCAAATCACCTTGGATGTAGCGTCTTTTGGTTCCTTAGGGAAACCTTTCACAGAGTTTGAATCGATTGAACGGAAAATCTGTATCCAACCAGAAAAATATCAGTTGAGCTTACGTAATATGAACCACAATTATATTCCCACTATAAAGAAATAAAATTTCAGACAATATTTTTGGACCAAAATTCAAAATATGCACGTTCTGTATTATAATAAAACACAATTCCATCGACTCTACAGAGTAGTCTCAGTGAAACCTATATATAAAGGTAATCCAGAAAGATCTATTTCATATCCATGTCTAGAGATTAAGAGAAGAAACGGGTACAAGGAATTCATGTTGGACCATATGTTGCTAAATGAGTCTAGGCACTAATTAGCAAATATTCATACAAGTTAGCAAACATATACTCGGAAAAACTGAATATTGGTTGATTCCACCTAAATGGTAAAGTTTATCCACTATTTCTCTTCATCTCTAACTCCCATGCAATGCTAAAGACTGGCACAACAAAATCATGGCTTCATAAAATACTCAACCTCTCTGGTCTTCTTCTAGACAGTGACAGATTTGATGTTCTTACCTGAACATGCCAAGCCTCAGGATCGTTCTCACTAACAGTAGGAGTATCAGAAACTCCTAATATATCTGGAATCCTATCAATCCTTAACAACGCATCGTCATAGGAAGTCTTAAACTTCTTGATCCCGCTAGGCTTCGCAGCCTTCAACCATCTCTCCTCGAAGTTGGTCAGCACATCATACGCAGCCGGGCCATCAATCTTACTGTGTAAATCATGCCATGGCTCTCTTGGACATCCTGAAAGGTTTCCCTGATGAAATAGTAACATTTTTAAGCACACAAAGTTAAGGTTAATCCATTCAGAATAAAAAGATTGGCTACCAGATCGTTATCAATGTTATAGCTCAACAATTCTTGATGTTTTACAAATGAAAAAATCCACAAGGAGGAGCAATGCAAGATCGAGAAAAGACAAACAAAATTGAAAAAAAATTTGGAAGACACAACGAAAGCGCGTCTACTGAAACTATTTAGCGAATTGTTTGCATAATCTAGTTTAAAAGCACGAATGAAGCCAAAACAAAGACTAAAGAATCAATGTCAAACAATACCATTTAAACAAGTTAAATATCATATTTCCGTAAAAGATACAAATAGGCTCCAAGCTACATATTCATGGTAATGGCTTACTACGTAATTGCCAAGAAAGCTATGTAAGATTCTAAAAAAGAAAGAGGATATTAAGAAACTGTACCGTAAAAGTGGGGTTGTGAAAATCATCTTTATGAACTGTCTGTAGTGTCCTGAACAACGGATGTTGAGGAGTGTCATATCGGCCATCACACAGATCAAGCCCACCAACGAAAGCTACAATTTTCCTTCTGTTACCACCAGCATCGGCATCTACGATTACATTTTTTTGGTGATGTGTATAGATTGTCCCAACTTCCTGAAAGACTAAAATTTAATTAGAAGCTGGATATCTAGTTTGAAAAAAAGAAGGAAAAAGAAAGTGAGAGTCTACCCTCTGCTTAACCCAGCTATGTCGCTTTCCAGCATTTCGGGGGCAGAGCAGGACTTGAACTGAGGAGTGCTTGAAAAAACGACGTGTCTC
Source organism: Cardamine resedifolia (assembly GCA_014578085.1). Taxonomy (NCBI): domain Eukaryota; kingdom Viridiplantae; phylum Streptophyta; class Magnoliopsida; order Brassicales; family Brassicaceae; genus Cardamine; species Cardamine resedifolia. The sequence continues at coordinate 7,795 of VBRH01000348.1, read as the reverse complement.
CTCATCATGGGTTGCCATAACCCCATCCTGTTCAAGTTAACAAGTTGAGAAAAAGAAAATAAAACTAATATGAGATGCCAGAGATTTGAGAAGCCAGGCCAAATAGATAAGGTACATATCTCAAAATGAAGTTGTAGTTACCACATTAAACATACTTTTCTGATGTATAAATACTGAATTTCAAACTCATGACTTAAGGCTTTACAAGGAAATTTGTTAATTATAAAAAAGAAGAAATGTCATGAAACCAAAGCTATGGATTAATGAATTTCTAGAAATGTTCTGCCTTCCACACACTAAATATGAAATAGAATACGATATATCAATCAGAAAATAAAGAACACAAACAAAAAGAAAGGGCAGTCAAGGGTGTGTGTAACTTACTGTTTTATAACCTAAGATGCTACGTGAAGTTGGGTCATCCCAAACCAAAAGCAGGACTCTCACGCCTTCTTGGGACTTTGATCTTAGGAGCTCCCCAAGAGTACATTCTGATGCTGGACCTACTTTATCACGAACCAGCCTAACTTTGTGCCACACTGACCAACCCGTGATATAAATTAAACGCCTTGCCTGGCGTATGGCATCAAACATATCATGCCAACACTTCCCATGTTCGTAAGACATTCCATTGTCTAATCTTATACCCGGGAGCATCCTTTCTGGGACATGTGCATCTTGATACAATCTCACAGTTCCGCCTTTTCTAAGAGGAAAGTATGTTCCAGGTACCCCCTGGTAATCAGGACCTGCCCCAACTCCATGATGATAAACACTGAGTTTGTCCATAGGAGTATACTGGATTGATAATGATAAATTTGCCCCTGGTTTACAAAGCTTCCCACTACTGTTTAGAATCGGATAAGTTCCTTCAATTTTGGCACCTGAGTATATCTGTTCCACTGGGATTGTAACCAATCCTATAAGCTGTGAACCCACAACATCACTGTCTTTAACAACAAAATGAACTTCTGCAGCATGATGAGCAACAGGAACATAAAAATGTTGCATCCAAACAGGATTTTCGCTGTTGCTCATGACATATGTTCTTCCAATCACAGCACCTGCAACTGATACAGAAACGTAAGGATCACTCGTAATTTTACTGTTAAGCTGCCCTTCAATTTTTCCTGGCAATCTTCCAAACATATCACCCAGTGTCTTATGGAACATATCCATGTTTGGGAGATTTTGTGCATGATAGATCCAAATATCCAAATTCCCATGCAACAATAGGACCCTCAACGACCCTTTACCAAAGGGCGTCATCTGCCTATCCGCACAAAGTGGTGATTCACTGGATGCATAGCTAGGAGCATAAGAATTTGACGAATCTACTCGGCCTAAGTGTGGCAAGTGAGAGTTACTTGGAAATGAGCTGTTAGGGTAACCATACAATTCCCCAGGGCGACTTTGCCAAGTGTTCGAAGGGTGGGAAGATAATTGTGGAACTGATGGAGCTGGTTGGTTATTAGAAATGTGCAGACCACTTAAAAGTTCATCTACGGGAGGATACGAAGATCCAGAATTGCTTACATTATCATGAGCTGTTCCCACGGTAGTGAGACAGTCTTGCCTACGATATTCTGGATAGCCTTGAGTTTGCGAGGGAGGAGGAGGCTCTTGGGGTTTAGTTTCAGGCGGGGGAGCGTTATATTGGGCTGGCTCTTGATACGAATAGTGAGGAGGCGGACCATAAGCGCCAAAGTTACCTTGCGGTTGAGGTGTTGGTTGATGAGCACCAGGATAAGGGTAAGGAGAAGGTTGTTGTTGGTAGTCGAAAGAATGGCGATGATACTCTGGAGGACCCGCGAGAGATGATGATTGTGGGTTGTGACTATAGTCTAATGGGCCAGAATGTGAACCTGAAGTGTGCTGATGAGGCGATGGAGATGCATATGGTTGTGGTGGTGGTGTTGCATATGGCGGTGGTGGGTATGGATAATAAGGGGCACTGTATTGAGTGGTTTGGGGTGGTGGGTATGGCTCTGAACTAGGAGGTCTATAAGGAGCTGGGTATGGGTAAGGGTATGGGTACTGACCATAAGGGTATGGATAACGTGGACCATGATTCTCCATTTTCAGCAATGCACATGAGCTGATTCCTCTGAAAAACAATTAAAAGCAAAGTAAGATCAATCACGGATAAAATCATAAACTCGCAGTATTCAAAGTTTCTTCCATGAGATTCAGAAATGAAATAAATTAGCAATATCTCGAGATTTTTGAAAACTTATACCCTCAAAATGATTCAAAATCTCCCCACACAGTGATAAAGTAATTTCCCATTAGTTTATGAATAAAAAAAACTGAGGCATTTCGGGACAATAACACATGGGAAAGACTCGCAAGATTCGTTACAATATGGGCTCTAGAGATTAAGATCAAAGCACCTCGAACGAAAAATAGAAGACAAGACGAAATATTTATAGAAATTCCTCAGCTCGTGATATTGCTCGATTCAGAATAAACGTGATTTAAGACCCAAAGAAGAAAAACCCCAAATTTGGGGATGAAAGAGAGAAAATTACCCAGGAAGGAATATTACAGGCGTAGGTTTTGCTTCAAATTGAGGTGAGGACGACGAATCAATAAAGATTTCGAGATTGAATTGAAGAAACGCGGATTACCAAGATACGAATTAAAGACGATAAAGACAAAGTTGTTGACGTTTTGATAGAGATTCACCAAATTCGTTTTTT
>VBRH01000347.1:34853-50022 GCA_014578085.1 Cardamine resedifolia | reverse complement strand
CTTCTGGAACTTCTGGGCAAAGTTGCAATTCTTCAAAACTTGTAAATTAAACTTCTGGCGTGAAAAGTGCCCGTGTTGATCGACACAAGTGCTGTGTCGGTCGACACCAATGGTCACAAACTCGGCTTACGCTTCTGGTGGCAGACTTGACCATTTTCATGAAAACTGGCATAACTTTTGATCGCACCATTGGATTGACCTCAAACAACTTCCTAATGAAAGATAACTCATTGATCTATCTTGTGTCAAAATATTAATTTGATCCATCGGTGGAAAGTCCTTCAACGAATGCCAAACTTCCGTCACCTCTGCATGATTCTGCATCTCCATATGCTACAAAGCTCCGGAAACGCTCCAAATCGTCCAAAAGATCCCGTACGTATGTAAACCTGTAAAATACTATAAAAGACTCAAAAGACATATAAAAGACTCGATTGCAAACTTATATCATGGCTTAAAATCGATAAAAACCATGATATATCATAGTTCTTGCTGATCGGATCATGCTGGACTCCGAGATGTTTGTCATTCTTACTACGCTGAACTGTTCCGGGGATCCGATAGGCGTAGTTCTTGCTGATCGGGTCATGCTGGACTCTGAGATGTTTGTCATTCTTACTGCGCTGAGCTTTTCTGGGGATCTGGTAGGCGTAGTTCTTGTTGATCGGGTTATGCTGGACTTCGAGATGCTTGTCATTCTTACTGCGATGAGTTGTTCCGGGGATCCGGTAGGCGTAATTTATTCAAACCAAGTGGGGTCTTGTGGTATAAGATCCCGGGAGTATTTGAACTAAGTATAGACAATGCAGTGTGGAGTTATTAGCCGACAGGTTATGCCGTAAGCGTTACGGTCATGTGACTATGTTGAGTAGAATAGCGGTTGTGCTATGCTGTGGATGTTCGCTTGGATGTTAGATTCGGGGACGAATCTATGTTAGTGGGGGAAAATTGTACCATCTGTATCCCTAATTTTGGGGTTTTATTTGGAGAATATAAAAATTGGAGGCCGAATTGATTAAATCAATTTTTGCTGACAGGTTTAATTGATAGTTTGAGGAGTTTAGGGCCGAATTTTAAGTTGGAAAAGTGGAGGGGCCATATTGCAATTTGTTGGAAGTTGGGTTGAAGCCCTAACTCCTTCTCCTTTATCTCGTTGCCTCCTTCTCCTAGTAAAAAAAAAAAAAACGGTGAACCTTAGCCTAATCTTCTCTAAGTCCTTCGTCGCCTCCATCGAGCAAGTAAAAGAGAGAAGGTGAGTTTTGGTTGGTTTGTGGCGTGTCAAAGAGAGAGAGAGAGAGGAGCTTCACGGTGGTGATCCGTGAGAGGTGCGATGAGGAGTTGATGGAGTGTGGAGGTTGTTGTGACGTGTGTGAGTTCGTGCGGCGGAGGTGGTGTTGCATGAGATGAATGGTGGTGGTGAAGAGTGGTTGCGTGAAGGGTGGAGATATGGTCGGCCGTGTAGTTGCATGGAAGGAAAAGAAGAAGATGGAGTTTTAGTTAGTTTAATTAAGTTTTTTGATTATTTTATTATTTTTGTTAGGTTGAGTTAGAAATCTAAGATTATATATCCCGGAGAGTTCCAGAAAATTGCAGAATTTGTTCGCGAAACTTTTCGTGCGTGACTAAGGTAAAGGATAAGATAAAGTTGTTAGCTAAAGCTCGTGGAACTGCGGCTACGGATCAAGATGACATACTGGGAAGGTCGTTATGTATTTACTTATTTATTAGTGTTGTTTGTCGTGGTTGTTATATTTTTCCGTAATCCATTAGGTTGTTAGTATTGAATTGCGAATTTATTAGTTTATATTAAATCGTTATCGTTGTTAATTGATTTTCGCCGAGTTAGTAATATTTATGGAAATATTATTATTTAAAAAAAAACGGGTGGGGTTGATTAACTTTGCGTTAAAGGTAACTTCAAAATTGAAAAAAAATAAAATATTTTCAATTAGTAGATATATAAAAATTTATATTTTGATCTTTTTAATTAAATATACCTGATACACAAAATTTTTATCAAAAACATGTAGATATACCCGCGCTAACCTAGTAATTCAACAATATTTGGTGTGTTAAATTCATAACCATTCATTAACAATGTTGAATTGATATGTTCTAGGATCATAGAACTCAACAAAACAGGAAGAAATAGTTCTTTAATTATTACAAGGGATTATTAAGGTGAAGACTATATATTACATTCTCAATGAGCTTCAATTTATATGATTTAGTATCAAATCTGATTAGTTTGTATCATTTCAAGAGTTTATATTGCACCATCAAAAACCTTGCTGAGAGTGAGATCAATAGATGACCTTAAGCGGCCTCATCATCATATTGTCCTCATGGTCCAATATCTGCTATATGAGTAACTATTTATGTTCAATTAAACACAATTATGTAATAACGATAACCAATTTCAGAATATTCAGAAATCCAACTTACGTGACAATGGTAAACGTAGCCGGGTTCTTGGGTCGGGTCAAATGGGTAAGATACGTTAGTGTGGATATAAGCAAAGCGGACTAATATCCTCGTCACATGTCCCGGCATCATCTTGAACACGTTTTTCCAACCCCTCTCGTGTGCCGTCACCGCCGTCTTTTTCCCACGTGCGTATAATTTGCTGATCTGGCACTTGACGGCGTCGTTGTACATCGCCATACACTCCTTGAACTCCTCCAATCCCGCCGCTAGTAACTCCGTTTGCTCCACCACTTTGAATAGTCCGAGATGAATGTGTAACGGATGGTTATCCTCCGTCAAATTTATCACTTCCCACACTTCGGTGGTTCCTGATTTTGGAGTTTCCGTGACCGGAGCATTATAAGGCAAGCCGTTGACGTATAAATGAGTTGGCTCGTCCGAGTCGCTCACGTACTCGTACATGGCAATGTAACGCGTGAGGACGGCGTTTGACACTTCAGCTGGCGGGTAATCAATAAGCTTCTTTGGAATTTTCCACGTGTCATACTCTTGTTCGTTGTTGATTATAAATTTCATAACCTTGCCGTTTTCTTCGTTGACGGGGTCACCACTTGGATAAGGATACGGTGCGTCGTTAACGAGGACCACCGATCTCGACGGCGATTTCGAGAAATCAATGACGACGTCTGCGATTTCCGACGGAGATAACAGAATCCATTTGGTAGCCACCGGTTTCGACAGATACGCCGAATCGGAGCCCACGACGATGAAATCAAGACCGTTGGCGAAGAAGAATCTAAAGAATCTAGCATTGCTAGCGTTTATAATACGGAATCTATATTTCCGGCGCCGGACGGTTAATCGCGGCCATGCTTTTCCATTCACAATGATCGCATCACCGAAGTATTCCGGTTGCCATTGCGGATGAATCGACGGGTTGTTCCCAGTGGCATTCATGTAAATCGAACCGTCCTTACGAAAACTCCGGTCAAAAATGATCAACGGCCGATCGAACTCGTCGCCGGTGGGTAGCTGGAGGGGAGATTCTACAGCGAGGTGGCGGAGAATGTAAGCGCCTAACAAACCAGCGAGGAGGTTGACTCGGGTTAAACCCATGGCATGGTCGTGATACCACATGTTACCAGGTTGTTGCATGTTCTCGTAATGCAACGTTGTTTTGGTCCATTTTGGTCCAGTCTCTTTGAAACCGGCAGTGAACCACGCGTCGGCGTTACCATCACTGGTCGGTTCGTGGATTCCGCCGTGTAAGTGAACCACCGTAGGAATTCCACCGTGTTTAGGGGTTGCAGGGGAGATTGTGGGGTCCCCAGGGAGGATATGAGATGAAGGGAGGTGATTTCGCCACGTAATGTATGTGTCTACTCCATATACGGCTTCGATCGTCGGACCAGGAACTGTTGCCGTGCTCCGTGATGTACCGTATGCGAACACAGGCGTCGCAGGCAAATCTCTATGGAATTTCTGTAACCATAAAGTTAAAGTCACGTCATGAAATAACTCGACTATGGGCCGGAAATCAAACACAAACTTCCTAATTACTTAGGAAAGCATTTATAATTGGGCCTAAGAGAATATGGGCCGGAGCTCGTTGTGTGTTTTATCACCAAGAGGACTAATAATAATGCAAGTGAGGACAAGAATAAACGCATAACGAATCTTCATCTTCTTTTTCTTTAACGATTACCATTTAGCCGTAAACAAGTGAAATACGATTATTCTCACCAATCGAGAAGAATCTTCTAAAGAAAAAGATTGAATGAGGAAAATAAGAATACCCATTTAGTGGAGAACATGCCGATTTGAAGAGAAGTGGGTTTAAGGATGCCATGAACAGAGTTAAAGGCATGGAGTCTAGGCATATCTGGGAGGTCGTCAACGAACATCTTAAGCTTTCCTACTTCGAATAGTTGTTCTTCGAGCTCTCCACACGTGCCACCGAGCCATGTCAACGTTATTATTAGCACCATGACTCTCTTCATCCTTCTCCGACACAATATAGATTCCATTTCTGACAACTCAAGTTAATAGTGTGTGTGTGTGTCTGAGTAAATTAATAACTTTGGGGGAGAGAAATTAAGTTCTTGATCATTAAATTAGAGCATATATATATAGGAGTGTGTGTGCGTGTTTGAGAGAACGTGGTGGCCTCTGGTTCACACCCCTGAGTTTTGTTATAGGATGGTCACATTTTGATTCTATCTTAATCTAATTTTGTATCACTTTTTATTTTTGTCAAATGGTTGCATGATGTGCAGATGGCATTTTTCTTTTTTTTTGTTATTCAGTGACCTTTTCTTTTCAGTGTGTTTATTTTGGTATTTTTTGTTTGTCTTTATATTATTTAATGTTATTTCGCTCTTTATTCTCTTATTTTCTCTGCCATTAATCTTTAGTACCGGATTTTGTCGAAGTGCATTTAATGAAAGTTGCAAATAATGTGCTAGGCTTAATGACTCAATGAATAAGCTTAATGCAAGTGAGAACCTAATTTGAATAATTCATCTTTATAGCTTAGCATAGTCTTCGTGATCAACAATAGATCTTAAACTCCTTAGTTTTTTAGGAAATCAGAATCTCAATTAAATTTTAAAATAGATATGTCCCGCGTGGGCTTCACAGGTGAAAAAGCTAGGAAACGACGTATGGTATACAATTATTAAATTATTAATACAATGGCATCCGTTGAAAAGCAGAGAAAGCGAACACTAATGAGAAAATACAAAGTAAAGGGCTTTAATAATATAAAGTAGCTAGCTTATAAAAAACAAAAGTAGCTAGCTTATCAAAAAAAAAAAGTAGCTATGATAAATAAACAAATTTCATAAGGGATTTAAGTATATGTCCAGATGCAAAAATATCTCAGATTATTGCTTTAAACCTTGCAAAGTTTATAAATTAATAGAACAATATCACACTAATTTTTGGATAGTAAAAAAAAAAAAACGAATTCTTGATGATACTTTAGAATCCTAGACTTGTTAGCAAAGCACCAAGTTACAGTAGTAAGTTACCTAGACAACTCAAGTTACAATAACTACTTTATCAGAAACTAACTAACACACAGGCAGGTCTCTCGATTATTTTGAAATCCATAAGACAGACTTCGATGATAAAAAAAAAAATACAAAAAACAATGGCAAACATCACACGGCTCGTGTCGCAAAAAGTAAGAACTCAAGTGTGAAAAGAATTTGAGAGATGGGTCCACTATCCTAACCTCGAACTTTCTTATATCTAAGTGTCCATTTGGTAATCCATAATAAGTGTGCTAACCACATTATTATATAAACATAAGTATGCAAACGGACCGAACATTAAGTAAAATTAATCTTGTACCAAATGTTTCTTTTAGTTACATATAACGTGTGTTTTAGTATTCTATAAATTTTTTGTCAAGAGTTTTCAAATATTGATAGTATTAGTTTTTATAATTGATGTTATTTTTTTGTACGTATTGTAATAGATTAGGTCAACTTAAAGATAAAGCAAAATTTATTTTCAAATATAATTTTTTTTTTTTATCAATTTTGTTTTGTTTTGTTTTATATGTATGAAATTGGAAAACCCGATTTTGGTAAGAAATCATAACTATATCATATCAAATATTGAGCATTGTTGAGAAGTCTCTTGCAGTTTAGTACCCAAACAAAAAAAAAAAATTCGTACCACTATTTTTTTGAATATTTATTGCAAGAAAGCTTATATTGAAAGATAAATCATAAATCTACCATCTAATATGGGATTTTCTGACAAAAAAAGAACAGAAATCAGGTTCTTATGCAAAATTTCCAATTATTTACGTGAATATATGGTGTTGGTTTCATCTAAAGTAGATATATATCGATTTAGCACATTAAAAAATGGCCCATTCAATTCTGTAAGTTAAGGTCTTAAATGGCTATGGACCTTGTGGTGATTAAACACACAACTATTTGTTCTGGTTTTGGTACGATGATAAGGCAAGTAGCATACCAAAGTACGATTAGTGAACAAAATATGGTGAATGCGGTCACGCTAGTCTAGACAAGCCAATGCAATAAAGTTTTACCATTTATATAACCTCACACTTCAGTATATGGTATTAAAAGTGTTTTATAATGAGAAAATCTTCTTTACACTAAGCCCAAAAATACAATTGAAACGTTTTTTCCTTTTTGTCTGCACATTTTTGTCATAAAAGTTGGTGGAATCTTCCCTGGCAATCAACAATTTTAACATTGGTTAGCTAATTTTTCTGAAAGCTAAGTTGGGCTACATTTGTTTCCTGGCCCAAAATAATACGAAACTCCCATACAGCCCAAGACATGACAATATGATACAAGTATAAGATAGACCAAAAAAACATACAATTTTAAAAAAAATTTCCATATCATCTGCGTGTCTTGTAAACATCAAATTTAAAAGAGAGAGTTGATTGATGCAAGACTGGCTACGACATTATCTTTACTAGTCCAATTTAAAATTTCGAATTATGTCGCATTAAATAAATTAGGTGACTCGTATAACGAGACACCTACCGAGAAGCAGCCAGCAGGTGGAATAACTTTTTAGTGGATAGAGAGAATATCTTTTCGAGAGATACACACAAACCACATTGCGACAAAAATAAAATCAATTGCACTAAACTCTCCTCTCTATAAAAAAAATACCCGTAACGCACTAACCACATTTCTTGAATGTCATTACACTAAAATCAATAATGCAAACAAAACATTAACGCAAAGCATGTCACAAGAGACATCATAACATTCTGGGATTTATATATCAACTAACACTGATTCATGTCGGTCTAAAATGGCAACATGCCACACACCAAAAAAAAAACCTAGTCGATAAAAAGGAGAAACCAAACGTTATTAATTTACCACATTAAACATTAACATGAAAAAGATTTCAAACTTTTTGGTCTTGTTTTCAGAAGCAAACATATGCCTTCCTTGTCAAGCAACCACACTTACATGATGTTGCAGCTGTTGTTATTGCTAGAGTCTTCATCACCAGACATGTTTGTTGCAAATGAATGACTACTTTGCTGCTGCTGCTGCTGCTCACTTGGGTAAGGGTAATAAGGATAATAACTGTAGGGATTAGGGGTATAGTTGTAATAATACCCATTGCTTGATGTTGGAACGAAAGCTGATCTTTGGTACATCATTTGCTGAGGTTGATGATGATGCATCATTTGCCTACTCTGCATGTTAATGGGATGATGATTGTTGTAACCATTCATGTTCATTATCATGCTTCCTGCTCCTTTACCATTGTTTAGGTTGTGATTAGTGACGCCGTTAATGTTGTTTAATGGTGGAGGTTGACGTTGTTGAATCCCATTTGTTGGATGAGTCACGGCGTTTGTTGCGCCGTTAAAACCAGCGAGATCCATGAGAGCTCCAATCTCGTTGGTTTCAATACCAGAGCCCATTTTCCCGGCGTTTCTCATTCTCATAGCCGCAATTACTTGTTGAGTGTTCTGGTTTTGGCTGCTCTGTTTTTGGTTGACTTTCTTTGACGCGTTGACTCTGTTGTTTCCATTGTTCATCGAAACTCCTCCAGCGTCTTTCTTGGAGTTGACGACAGTTTGTTGTTGCTGATCCGCCGGTTTCGGATACTGAACCTCTCCAGCTTCTTCCTGGCCGGCGTCTTCTTCCTCCTCCGTGACAGAGGCCGCACCTTTAGGGCCGTTCTTGGGCTTGAACGCTTCAAGACCAGTTTTGACGGAGCCTTGCTTCTGACCCTTTTGAGTGGTGTACTTGATGACGTCATTAGTCTTGGGCTTCTGAGGCTGATGGTTGGGGTTAGGAGACCAGAGCTCGGCGTGTTTTCCGGCTTTAACGAGCTTGTTGATGAGTGTAGCTGCGTCAACTGACCCTGAAACAGTCACCATTTGATGTTCTGCTTCTATCTTCACGTGGCAAACTCCTGTTTTGGTCAAAACCAGACAATGTACTCATCAAGAATCCAAGATGACTAAAGTGGAAATATATGCATGTGTGAAATAAAGGCTGAGACAGAAGAGAAACCTTCGATCCTCTGTAGAAGTTTCTTGACTTTCTGGTTACAACCCTCGCAATGGATGTTGACTCTAAGGGAAAATGTCTGTGTTTTACGATAGATAGAAGTAAAACCATTAACAAAATGAAAAGATTAATGCAAAATAAATAAAAAAAAGAGAATAAATAGTGGGGTAAGTCTTAAAACGACCTGGATCTTTAGGAGCTTAAAGTCTTCATCTTTGGTCATGGCTTTAGAGAAGAAGAGAAATGAGTCGAGCGTTCTAGATATTGTGTGGATTTTTTTCTTATAACTTTAAAAGAAGAAAGCTCGGTTTTTTAAGTAGGCTTTTGAGTGGAGACTTTGTGGTTTAGAGACTTTTTGTTCTGAAATTTGAAACGATGTTGAGTGAGTGAGGGAGTGAGTGAGTGAGACTGCCACCTAAAAGTAACAGCGACTGGACCATTTCTTCATTAAATACTGAATATTCGAGTTTAAATTGCATTCGAACAAAACATTCAACAAGCATTTTGAATTTAACGTTATTATTATTTAAATTATTTACATATACTATTTTAGTGCTTCCAACAGTTTAAATATATATTAAATGAAATTTTAAAAATAGAAAGCAATTTTTTTGTTTTTTACTTCATAGAAAGCAATTTAGATAATAGAGAAATAGAAAGTGTCAGAAGAGTGCATGCATGAAGAGTCGGGCCCAACGGTCTATGTCTAGTCAGTGTTTGGGGTTTGCCTTCTCCCACACTCTTCTCGAGCTTCTCCCTCTCTTTCCCCAACTTTTTCTCTTTCGTATTTGGTAGCCTTTTTAATTTTTTATAATAACAAAGTAGTATGAGAAATAATACTAACAATAAGGTCACATAAATAGTTTAATGAAAATATAATATTTCCGGACAAGATTTTAATTTTTTTGGATAAAGAACTTCTTAGATTATGTACAATGGTTTTCTTTTCAAGAGCTTACTTTTTATTTGGTAAGAGTCATCATCTACTTCTCTTTTATCATAATTCAACATTTATTCAACTTTTATCATTTACAATAGTTTTGTTTAATAAAATTCAACACCCTAGTCTACTATTTTTATTTCATATTTTTATTTTCTTTCATGTTTTTATTTTGTAATTACTTATTAATTATTACTAATAATTAATGATTAAAATTAAATTAAAATAATGAAGAGTTAAATAATTTTTTAAAATAATGTGTTTAATGCTAATAGAAAAAGATTGTTAGGATCAATTTTACCAAAAATATGTCTAAAGTTATGAACAAGAGTTTATTAGAGATTAATAGAAAAATTATAGTAAAAATAATATTTATTTTTCTTAATCCAAATCAAATGAAACAAATCTCTATAAAAATCTCTATTTATAGAGTATAAAAAATAATAATTTTTGATATGAAAAAATTAAAAAAACAATTAATTTACAAAAAATAATTAACTTCAAATAATTAGGATAAAAACAAATATCAAGAATTTCAACAACCAATTACAACATAACATGTGTCACAATCTCTTTCTTATTCAACAACTAATTTCAACGTCCAATGACAATATGCCACCTGACATTGTCTCTCTTCTTGTGATTCAACATCATTTAATCCACAGATTCAACACATTTCTCAACACCTTCATTAAAGCAATTTACGAGTTGAATTTTATTTTCAACACGACTCCATTGTACATAGTCTTAATATTTTGAAATGAGCATAAAAGAAAGTGAGACACTAACATGAAAATTAGCACATGCAAAAAATGAGATTGTATAAAATTATGTTGTTATATCGACAACAAAAAAAGAAAGTGAGACACTAGCATGAAAATTAACACATGCTAAAAATGAGATTGTATAAAATTATGTTGTTATATCGATAATACTGTTTTCATATTTCATGTGTAATATTGATGGTTCTTGGTAAAATACATACATTTTTCTGATATAAGTTAGTTTTGCTTTAAAAATGAATTAGATAAAAATTTACACATAAACCTCGGGAAAAAGTCATTAAAACCCTGAAGTAATACAAATTAGCCAAAATAATCCTCAATCTCACTCCAAAAAAATCTTAAAGTTTTAGTTAACTGTGCCATTTTAACCCGTTAAATAGTCAACGTTATTTGTCAAACTCTTTATCTCTTTTCAGTCGAGCTCGTTCTTTCTTCCCCCACAACCCAAACCGGGGAAGAACAAATAGAATTTGCTACAATTATCGTTAATGAAAAAATCAATCGTTAATCACACGATTAAAAACTCAAAAAATCCGCAAATCCAAAAACATAATTCCCAAAATCAGTTTGTAAAGAAAATTGGTGATAGTGAGTTCTCGACAGCATTTTTATATCTCTACTTGGTGATAATAAATGTTGGTAAGCAATGGTTGGAATCAAAAGAAAACTCCCTATTTGCCGACATGAGATAGCGGCTGTGACAGTTGGAGGAGATAGGAAAGATAATGAGGAACATGAAGTAGATACTCAATTAGGTTGTGTTGAAGAAGATGATTGTGAGGCAGTATGTGACGATATAGGATATGATTTAGAAGAAGATGGTATAGGGGTTGAAGAAGAAAACGTGACAAATTTAGAAGACCACATTGGAGACATTGCTAAAGATGATTTGAATGATAACAATGATGATGCTGACAGTGGAGATGATGATTGGAATGAAGATGCTATCTCATATCATTTTTCATCTGATGATGATGATGATTTGGATGAGCGTAGACTACGTAATCCGAGTGGTAATGATCAAGTTTTATGGTTGGGACATACCGTTAGTGCTGCTGCTGATTTTAAGTATGCATTGTTGATGTACACCTTATAGACAGAATATGACATCAAGATGTATAAATCTGAATCTACTAAGCTTATTGCAGTTTGTTCAGAAGAAAAGTGCCCGTGGAGAGTGTATTGCTCGTGGGAGAGAGGTAAAAACAAGTTGATGATCAAAGTTTACTAAAATGAGCATATTTGTGATCTTAAGAATTTATCAATGATTTTTATACTTGCAATAAACTAGAGAGTTTATATTATGCAGACTAGTGATTTTAAAACCTTCAATAACTCAATGATTTTAGAACTCTAAAACCTGCAAATAATCTGCAACTCAATAAATTTTGAAACCTGTAACAAACCAGTGATTTTAGAACTTTGAAACCTGCAAATAAGTTGTAAACAAGTAATTTTACAACATGTAATAGACCTGCAATAAACCTGCAAAAATCTATGATACAAGAAACGAGTTAATGCTGAAAGGATTTGAAATGTATAAATTATGAAGACATAGAGTTATGAAGCAGAGTTGACTGAAATGAGAAGATTAAAGAAGAAGTCACGTGCTAAGCGAAGAAGGGAATGAGTTGTTAGAGGTGCAAGTGTTAAAACAGAGTTTGTTACATCCTCTATATTCACTCTGATCATTCTTTCTGATTTTGTAACTTCTTATTTTCTATTTTCTTCTCTGTAATTCGATAGATGAGAAATCAAGTTGTTGTTTCATGAACATCTATTTGAAACTGCAATTTATTTCATCAATCTAGCTTCATACAAATGTTTAGAGACAACAGAGCAATAATAGTGACGAGGACATGAACAAAGAAATTTATAAACTGATTTTGGAAATTAAGTTTTTGGATTTGGTGAATTTTTTTCAAAAAATCGAGTTATTAATGGTGTGATTAACGATTGATTTTTTCAATAACGACAAAATAACGTTAACTATTGAAAGAGTTAAAATAACATAATCAACTAAAACTTTAAGGTTTTTTTGGACTGATAATACTTGAGGGTTATTTTGTCCAATTTGTAATACTTCAAGGTTTTAATGAGCTCTTTTCCCATAAACCTCTTAGCATTACATTATGTTTTTGAAGCATTAATATAGATAATATTATATAAGATTGCACAACAAAAATTAGAAATAGATTTTGTAACATAATGTTTCAAGTTAGTAAAGATGATAAGCTACACCAGCAAATTAGCTTACTTTTTTGCCATATTTTGAAGAATTTATCATTATTAAAGATTTTTTGGTCGTATCTTAGTGCATTTACTAAGAGTGAAGACTCGTTATTATTATTATTATTTTATATAAAATGTCATTTTCTATATAAACTTCTAATTTATCAAATATAAATTTTAAGAGGTTTAAGTTTTGTCATTTAACTATGTTGAAAACATATGATTGGTCGTCGTACTCTGTTATTTATTTATTTAGACATTTATTTTGTCCAATAAATAATATATGTCTCTCTTTTCCAACACTCCAAACGTGGAAACATTTTTTTTTTTTTAAGAAACAATATGCAATACGACCTCAGGATATGTGTACATTTCGGCCTTATGGGTAGTATGCACTAGTGTTGTCTTAAATTTCGGTTATATATATATCTATCAAAATCTAGTATGGCCCGAAAATGAAATTGAAGCACATTTTATATTGGCCCATGAATGAATGATCGCCTGCTCAATGCTGGTCCTTTGACCCACTTCACTCGAAATTTTTTTCCAAGCTACTACATAGGAGATAACATGTTTTTTTACCCCATATAAAAAATAAAAGAATCGTATTGGGATGTAATTACCGCTTGATGGATTTATGTATTATTATCCCTTAAAACGTCTATAGTAGTGGTGGAGACTTACGATGATGGTCTCACCCTCACCCTGTGGTTCGCTACTCTTGGCCCCATAGTACTTAACCAAGATGTGCTACATTTGTGTGTATCAAACTCTATTTAGAGGCTTTCTATTTCATTTCAGTTCTTAATGTCACATTCATTGTAAAAAAAGGTTTTTGGGTTTGAATAATATTTACATTTAATTCAAACAAAAAAAAAAGTGGTGAAGACCAAATATATATCAGTTCTCATCTTGCCTTTGTATATATCATTATATATATCAGTTCTCATCTTGCCTTTGTATAAAAATCAGATGTACGGCATTTATGAACTATACACAAAAATTGAAAAAAAACTAGTATTAACATGTATTGATCACATGATCTGTTAGATCGGCCGTGATTAGTGTTTCAAGTTGACTGTTTAAGTCCCAAACACCGTACACGTGACAATCCAACAGTAGCTCCTAAACCCTGCGCCTGGTCGAAGTATACTATCAACATCAACAAAACGTTGACTCCTAATTCTTCAAGTCTTCAAGTCTCGACGCCACGCGTTTGCTGTGTTACTCCTCATCTGTCCATTTGTTTTGTTCCTTTCCACATTTTCACATGGCATAATAGATTTTCAGAAAATTGTTGGGGTCGTAATTAATAATTAGTCATGTCATCGCCCGACAAATGGTGTACTTACATGTCAACTTATCATATTATCATATTTTTAGTTCCTTAATCTTCCTTTTTTTGAAAACAAAACAAAATACAAAAAATAATATTCTTTTTAGTAGTTCTTGTCGACAACATCAAAAAAATTATGAATTTAAAATTGTTCATCATGTATGCTACATCGAATTTTATTTTGAGATATTGCTAAGCATACAGTATACTCACATTAATAGGTTATAGGTGTTGTTTATTAGTTTAAAATTTTAAATTGAAAGTCCGAGATATCATTTTCTTAAGGTTTTTTCTTAACCAACCACGTAGTATTATATATAAGAAACACAATTAATAACATTTCTTCACAGCAAAACTTGTCCCCTTACTGGTGGTCGGCATAATATGCTATGCTCCAAATTTTGATAAATTGTTTTGAGAGCACATAAAAGGATAAACAATTGCATATTGAATTATTTAATTTGTATTAAATACTTGATCGACTAACAAATATCTTATCTTATCCAAAGACATCATCAGCGACATATCTACTTCCACCGAGGAACGTAACCATTTATTACGCAGAGATACAATGGGACCTATGCAAACAAATATTTACCGTCTGATCTTACACGTGTCATAGTAATGCAACAGAAGGGCATAGATGGAATATAATTGTTTGATGTTTGGCTTTTCACTTGCCAAGGATTTCACCGGCGTCATAGAATCTTTCAACTTTTTATTAACCAACCACTGCCTCCACAAAACTCTTTTACTAGTATCCCAGTGACAAAAAATAGTTATTTAAATATTTTATTCGATAGAATATGAATTAGATACTATTTGTCATTGTTGATATTTTTGGAAATAACCAAATTTATAATTCAATACTTCACCGCCATGCTAAATCCTTTAATCACGGAATTTATTAAAGAAGATTAGAAGAATGTAACTGCGAAGGACATCTCAACCGAACGAATAAAGCATCTCATAGTTCATGTGTATTGTTTAATCTTTAGGTTTCCATTCTAATTCAGGTTGTTGGTTTCTTTTGTTTTAAGGTATTAACAATCCAAATAAAACCAAATAGATAAATATAAACAGGCCTAATACTGTGTCAGTTTAAACTTTAGTGACAGTTTATAATCAAATTTATCTTTGATTTTTTTAAAAATGAAAATTTCACATCTCACTATTATATTTTTATTTGATTTAGTTTCGGTTACTGGATATATTGAAAACAAAACCTTTCTACAAACTTGGTTCGGTTTTAGGTTGTCTTTTTTCTCTTCTGACTCACATCAAATCAGCTTGGCGTAGATAAAAGTAAGTCTCACAATTGAATGCTTCTTGCATGCCTTATGAAACACAAATTAAAATTTTCAGAAAATAAGGCAAGTAAAACTATATAAGTAAATAGCCACTAGTATTA
>VBRH01000347.1:19637-34250 GCA_014578085.1 Cardamine resedifolia | reverse complement strand
AAAAAAAAGTGTTGTATACATTAGTAAGGCCATGTTTGGCTGATTTGGAGGGGAGTTGCGTTTTTGGAATATGAAATGACAGATTACGTACTAGTGGTTACGGTAGAGAGTCAAAGTTATAAAAGTTTCATATATATGTGGTATGCATAGTTTCGTGTGGGTAATAATTTTACTTGTAGCAAAATTAATGTTTTGCCCTAATTAACACGAAAGGCGAGTCGTTTTTTTTTGACTAGAGGAACTTAAGGTTGAGGACATCGAACCTTTGATGGAGGAAACAGCGTTCTTGATTTTGCGTTCGCATCCGTCACAGTCTATCTTCACCTTTATATTCACCGTCTGCTCATATCAACAAATAAAAAAATGGTTAAGCAATTAATAAACTACGAAACAAGAGCTAAAAAACGGCGTCGTTCAGGGATTTTAGTTACCTGCATGACTTTACGCTTCTTCCGTTTTCTTATTGAGACGTAGAAATAGTCAGAGAGGTAATCGGAGAGAAAATTGAGAGCTCCCATGTTTACTACCACAAGCGAGCAGAGAGAGATATGTGTGTGTGTGTGAAAGCTAGTGACGCATCGAATGGGTGTGGTGTATATATATAGGGCATTGTTTGGGGTGGTGAATATAAAAGGTTCCAAGAATTGTATTACGAAACACATATTGATTTATTTATTGATGAATTGAGCATAAATTAACTAATATATGATTAGGTGGAACGATAATTCCTTAAACTTGGAGGTGTCCCTCTAATCTATAGATAGATTAATTGATGTGCTCCTCCAAAATATCCCACGGCGGACAACGAGGACGTTTCTAATGTTCCTTTCTCTCATCAAGTCATTTTCTTCCTTTCTTAATGGTTAATTATATGTGTTATTAAAAACTTGACTATAGAAAAAGTTGATTATAGAATTACGTACTATTGCTTCAACTTCTGTATTTTATCTAGCAAATAATGGTATAAAATGGGTAAATTGGTAACAATTGGCGGGGAAAAGGTCCAAACATTAAATTAGATCGGTGATACAAAAGCAAAAAATTAAAAAAAAACAAACAATTAATAAAATCAGGTGATTTAAAAGAAATTTCAAAACATCCCTCAATATTTAAACCAGATAAATCTGACTAATATTTTAATAAATTTATAATATGTTTTTCAGTAAATTAATCAGCTGGTAGTTTAAAATTACGAATTGAAACGTATACATAATCTGGAAGAGGGTTGTTTAGATTGGCACTGGAGACAGCTGTGTTTTATTTTCTGACAAAATTCTTTATGTTGGTTGGTTCTGGATTTCCAATTATATTTGCAAACGTGCAATCAGGACTATGAAGAGTAACAATAATACTATATGTTAGCATTTGTTTTCCTTGTTGTACAATTTTTTTAGTGATAATTGATATTTAGTATGCATGGAAATATCTGTAAAGGAAAACCATATTGATCAGAATATAATAACTACTGCACTTTGACTTTAATTTTATCTTAGGATCAATACTACATTGGTGTACCACGCAAGAGGCATTTGCGACCCACACGTATACAAAATAATTGAAACATTACGTATGAAACAAAATGGAGCCCACCTCACGCGGGAAATTGAAAAATTAAAATACATATATGGAAATTTATCAACCAATGCAGGAGATACATATGTACTTTTGACTTTTAATTCGTGTTATTATTTAAGATTAAACGCGCCTATATTACATATTGTTAAAAAAAAAACTTTTTATGGCAAAAGAATATACATACTTAGACTTAAAGTCTTAAAACTTTTATTGCAATGATATGTTAAATTTCAGGGTGTTCATTATATATGCAAATTCACCGTGAATCACGAGTTCACGACTATATATAGCAAAATATTACGACTCTCACAGATTTATTTGATATTGGTACAGAAAAAAAATATTTTGTGATATTTTATAGACTCTTATTTCAGATTCTTATATTTCGGGGTATTTAATTATAGGGGAATACCAACAAAAATAATCAGTGGTCACGAGTATAATTTAAATTACAGAGTTGATTGTACTTAACAATAAACTTAATTGGAAAAACGGGGTTTGGGGCAGATTTGGTTGATATTTTGGTAAACGTCCTTTTTACCTGTTCGGTTCTATCTTCTCAAATTTATTTTTGGTGGTGCAACGCATTTTTTAATAGTCCAGTAACTTGTGGAGACGAATAATAAATAATTTCAGTCGTATCATATGCATATATAAGAAGAATACAAGAAAACTACACAATATTATTATTATTATTATTATTATCCTTGTAAGTAAATATAGAGTTCAAATCACGATCGTTGAGGAAAAACGTCACAATTAAAACTTATTCAAACCCGGTCTTACACATCTTATAAACATGATCTCATGTGTTTTACGTTAATTTATTGATTGATTGATTGATTTACAGAGTGGGCATTACGTTTTCTTGTTGATTAAGATTTAGGGTTAGTCAAGACTTGCAGCTTTTGTAATTCGAGTTATTGTTATCAAGTGTTACTATCTAATTTCGAACATGTAGATTACAGATTGTTAAAAATTTATCCATTTTTTTTTTGAGTTAATTAAGTAAGCAACTATTGTGTACTAATACCATCTTTACAAGAAATAATATTTAATATGCAGGTTTTAATAGTCCATGAAAATGGCCACATCACAGAATTCTTTTATCAATGCCTCTAATTGAGTGGTTACAGAAGTTAGATGTCCATACATATTTTAGCTGGCCATCATGAGAGAAAATGTTGCAATCAGACAGTTTTACTAAATTCGAGTTTTAGAAAAGATATAGATTGTAGATACAATTCAACATCCATTGATCTAATCATATAGATTAAATTGTCATTGATGGATAGCCACTTAGTATATTAATCATATGGCAGATGTTACTTATTTTTTGTGTGCGGAAGAGTGTTAATACATTGATGAATGAAGATTACAGTCTAGAAAGTATATAACTTAAATGAAAAACCTTGCTAGAATTGTAAGTTATAACTTATAAGTAGTGTTCTAAAAGGTGGCATAGGCGGGTGCTACGCGGTGATCAGACGTCCACGTTTTATACTATACGGTGATTTTAGGCGGTTTTAAATAATTCGAACGCCTAATAGCGTACATCCGTTCAATTATGCGGTCTACACGGATGCTTAGGCGGATTCTAGACAGAATTATTTTATTTTTTCATAAAAAATTGTATAATTTAATATTTTTTACAAAAAATATTTTAAACAATATTATTTTATATATTTAATAAATTTTATTTATTTGAAAATAATAGTTAAACACTATATATTTATCCAAATTTATATAATTGTAAAATTATATATATATTTTTATTCGTCTAGGCTCCACTTAAATACCCACATACGATTAGATACTAAGCGTTCATCTACCGCTAGCGAACGCCTCGCGTATTTTAGGACACTGCTTATAAGTACTCACTATAATAATAAGCCAAGGAGAATGTTTTGGAAAAGTCATAGGATCACTAAAGCCTTGAAGAAGTTTAAGGCCCAAAAGAACCTAATTGAGCCGAACCAAATCAACTGAATTTTTTCAAATTCAAACCGAACCGAACCTTGTTTTTAAACCAAAACTGCAGTGGTACTTTCCCTTTATTTTATATAGACTAAAACCAAATCCAATCCCAAATTAAATAAAACCTAATCGAATTAACTATTTTAATCCAAAACTACACCGCAGATAGTTTGGTTGTACATATTTTTCTTGCTCACAAATGTCCGAATATTAAGAATATTTAAAAATAAAATTTACATTATAGAAAATTAATCTTTTTAATGATAATATGTTTTATATTATTTTAATTTTAATAGGTAATATGCTGACTTTTTTTTATTAAACATGAATGTAAAAATTTAAAACATCCATCTTTTTACTAATCACTGAAAAAATTGGAGATATGAGTAGTTTTTATGTTTTAATTTACATTTCAATAGTTTTTGTCCAATTAGATTTGTATTGGATAGTTTTAACAAAAAATTTTAATTTTCTTCATAAAAACTACCAAAAACCTACATAATTTTCAAAAACTACCTAAATAAAAAAAAAACATAAAACTATCTATTTTTCAAAAATACCCTAAATTCTTTTCACAATGGGACAAAAAACTTAAAAAGAAATGATCTTGCAGTTTTATATATGACCCGTCCTACGGGTGATAAATAATTTTAAATAATTTTTATGTTTTTGATAAAATCAAAATATTATCACTTAACCAAAAACTAAATATCGATGATTATTATTATTAAAATATTATATATTTGAAGTAATAATAAAAAAAACAAAATATTATCAATTATAGTCTATATACTACTATTTATAAAAATATAAATTTGAGCCGCGATGGAGGGTTGTCCACCTAAAATTTAAATAATCTAATCTGCTATAACAGTTTAAATCCATTTGGTCAGTAACATTCATTCAAAAGAATGAAAAACCTTAATAACATAACCGACTTAATTCTCATTACTCACAGATTAATTAAGATAAAGATACTGTAAGTCGGTTAAAACTGGATTAAGTAACGGACAAGCCAGCCTAACGAGATTCTGATCAAATCCTTTGTTTTTTAAATTCAGAGTCTCAATAGTCAATACCTTCTTTTTAGGTCGGCGGATACAAACCCTAACGCCAACATCTCAGTCAATTCCCCAAATTTTCCGGCGAGTATGAAACGAATTGTCAGGATATCTTTCACTGACATGGAGGCGACCGATTCTTCCAGCAGCGAAGATGAATCGCCGTCGTCGCGTCGCCGAGGAAAGAGGCTCGTCAAGGAGATCGTCATCGACCCTTGTGATTCCGCCGAGGTCAGAAAGACGCGGTTTAAGATTAGAATTCCGGCGAAATTTCTTACTCCGACTGGGACGGAGATGAAGAAGAAGTTCCGCGGTGTGAGGCAAAGACCGTGGGGGAAGTGGGCGGCTGAGATTAGATGTGGTAGAGCTCACGGTGGTGGTGGTAATCGCAAGGGAAGACCTGATCGTGTCTGGCTAGGGACTTTCGATACCGCCGAGGAAGCTGCTCTTGCTTACGATAACGCCGCAATTCAGCTGATTGGACCTGACGCGCCGACCAATTTCGGTCGCCGTGATGTGGAATCTCCAACGGTGAAGCAAGATTCCGATACTGGTGCCTCCGAGAAGAAGACGCCTGATTCTCTGGTTTAACTAACATATAAATAAGGTCGAATGGCTTAAGAAAAGGTTGTTACTTTTTTTTTCTTTTATCATCTTTGTAAATTGATCATCTTTCTTAACTTCAAAGTCCTGATCTTGTACATACTTGAATTTCTAAAGTTTCTAATTTCAGATTCTTCATTGGTCAGAATTGGAATTTCTTCATTGCTTATATTTACACAGTGTCTCTTATAGGTTAAGGACTGCTTCACTTCACCTCTTCCAAGTTTATTAGTTTCTGATCTTTCCTTGATAGTTACTTCATGTTCATGAGCGTTTCTTGTTAAACCTGACTCTGCTTGGTCTTACTGTCACTTTCACCAGCTGGAAAGAATTGATGCGCTTTAGACATGGAAATTGCTGTCAGCTAAGGATGTTGTACCGACCAGCCAACCCTTGTATCGTGTGGGGCCGAATCTGGTTTCACTTTTGAGCCGGACCTCAATAGGACCAGCTTTGTCAACAAACATGTTTAGACCGAAGCTGTTGAAGCACATAATCGCAATAGCCTAAACTGGTTCACAAAACCATCATAACAGACTTAACAGTATTTTTTTTCCAGGTTATTATGTAAAAATCATCACTTCTTTTGAACCAAAACCATATAAAAACAAATTTACTAGAACGTGTCAGCCAATAAAAAAAGCCAAAGCTCTCAAATCCTATGCAATTTTTGGGTCGGTTTAATATTTTACCAGAGAGAGTTGAAGTTTTAACTTAAAAATCCAAATTCTCGAAGGGCTTTTCCGTAATAACTTCAAGTCTCGTAAGTGATAAACGACGTCGTTAGAAACCGTTGTAAAGCTTCGGCAAAACCCTTGGCTTTAGCAGCAGCACCAGAGGCATCAAGAGTTTGAAGGAAGACGAAAATGGGGAAATCAAAAAGAGAGGATCTGAATCAATTTCTGATTACTCATCTCAACACCATCTACGATACTCTCCAGGTTTCTCTTTTCTTCTTACCAATTCTTGTTTGTTTTATGATTTCACGATTAATTAGAATCGTAATTAAACAATGATTATGCTTAAAACCTTGCAGTTGTTCGATCGAACAGCGTCTCCTACAGAGGAGAAAGTTAACTGGATCGATGTTCTTCAGATGTCTGATCATCTCTCTAAACAAGCCACCATAGGTTAATAAAACTTGCTTTCACTGTTACTTTCTCGATTCCTTTTTGTCGAATCTTCTTCTCCATTTGTACTTACTTATCAATAGTGGGAATGCTATGGACTGGAGAAACACCAAAAGCTGAATCACTTAAGGAGACAATGGAGTCTTACTTCAATGCTCTTCAAGGCTTTTTGCTTTGTTGCCATGGAAGTACAGTTGGTGCTGGACCTACACTTTCTTCAATCATACACGTTTCTGTTAAGCAAATCGTTGATTCCAGTTTCAGATTGTTGCAGGGTTCTGTCTCCTTATACGGTAATAATGAAAAGTTTATACTTTTTTCCCATTATTCAACTATCTTTGTATACCATTAAACTCGTTATGTCAAAGTGTAGTGTAGCCACAGTTTGATTTGCTTTCAACATACTTGTAGTGAGTGCTTAACTGTGGATAATTTTTCCGGTGTTTTGTTTTTGTATCTGTAAACTAGAGGGATCATATGAAAAGGACAAGAAGCCTTCTATTCCACAGCTTTCAGGAGTAGTTTGGGAGGCATGCGCCAGTTTCAAGAAGGTTCCTGCGACAAACATCATTGCGATTGGCAGGGGTATTACACAGGTTGCTGTTTCCATGAAAGATGTTCTTAGGGAGATGAAAGAAGTGAAGCCAGCTTGTGCTTCACCTGAATGTGAGGCATCTGGTGATAATAATAACTCAGATGATGATGATGACGATTTAGGCAATGATTTGTCTCCTGAAGAAATGGAAGTTGCGCAAATGGTTGCTGAGATTGTGTCTGAGATGATCATGGTGATAAAAGAACTCATTCGAGTTATCACCGGGATGATTAAGTTTGAGAATCCGAAGGATAATAGTGCATTCGTGGATTCGCTTGAGAAGCTACTGAAGCTGTGTCAAGGAAGTGGAGTACAAATTGATGAGCTTGGAGCTTGCGTTTATCCACCACAGGAGCTAAACAAGATGAGACAAGCAGTGAAGATACTACAGAGAAATCTCGATGAAGCTGAGGCTGAAGTTGTGCGTTTGAAGAGTTCTTCAGACGCATTTTCGGGAGCTTGCGGAAAGCTGCGAAACTCGATGAAACACATGGAAACTGAATTGGAGAAAAGATGTGAAGCTGAAGTAGTTGTTGAAATGCAGAATGTTACTCTTGGCAATTAGAAAGTTTTGATTTTGCAATAGAGTGGCATGTGTGTCTTTGACATTCATGTAACATGTATTGTTCAATGATGTTACTTACGTTTCCTAAATTTATAGATATGTAACTTTCCGTATCTTGCTTACTTTTAAAAAAACAAGAATTTCATTTTGGAAAATTAGATATTGAAAATAGATTTTGAACATTCTATAGAGACATGATCATGTGATTGTTAGCTAGTAAGACTTTGGTGACAAGGACAAGTAGGTAATATCACATGAGGATGTTTTTCAAAACCGAATTCCAATGACAAAACCGGTTACATTTCTAGTTCGTGGCTCAACCGGTCGTCAGAACCTTGGTTTTCATGTTGACTTCAGAACGGAAAGTTGAGCACAGAACCGGATTTAACGGTTTTAACTGTGGTTTTTGCAAAAACCCAAACGGCATAGAAGATTGAGCGACGATTAAACCGGTCCGGTTAAGAGAACATTGAGATAAACCCTTATTTTTGTTAAGCTCCGGGAGAGTGATCGCCGACGCACCGCGGGAGGAGAGATGATGATGGCACAAGGCTTCGTGGAAAATTAATGGCCGCTCCTCCTTCCTTCTCTCGGATCTTTCGAAAAAACCCAGAAAAATTCAATTCACTTTGGTTCCTATGTGTTCCTCTCTGTTTCCTCAATGATCCTATGTCTCCGTCTCTGTCTCAGAGCTTCGAGATCTTTCTTCTCTATTTCTACTGCCAACAACAACTATAACGTCTCACGTTTCCTCTTTCGATTCTCTACTCTTCCTCATTGCGCTGTGTCATCATCTTCTTCACCCAATCTCGAGTCTTATTACGCTAATCTCATTTTGAGCTCCCAAGGGGATAAACCTAATCGCAATTGGTCCTCTCATCAGTTTCGTCTTCTCTTCACTGATCCAGATTTGCTTATTAGAGTTCTCAATATGATTCGGGTAAAGCCCGAAATCGCGTATCGGTTTTTCAAGTGGCTTCAGCGGCAGAATGATGTTACGCAGTCACGGCAAGTCTTCGCTGCGATGCTTGAGATTTTAGCTGAGAATGATTTGATGAGGGAAGCGTATTTGGTTGCTGAGAGGAGTATCGATCTTGGTTTGCACGAAATTGATGATCTTTTGATTGATGGGAACTTTGATAAGCTGATTGCTCTCAAGCTTTTGGATCTGTTGCTTTGGGTTTACACTAAGAAATCAATGGCGGAGCAGTGTTTTTTAAGTTTTGAGAAGATGATTAGGAAAGGGTTTTTACCTAGTGTTAGAAATTGTAACATTGTTTTGAGGGTTATTAGAGATTCAAGGATGGTGAATAAAGGTAGAGAGATCTATGGGACCATGGTTGAGCATGGTATTATGCCAACAGTTATTACATTTAACACAATGTTGGATTCTTGTTTCAAGGCTGGTGATTTGCAGCAAGTAGCCAAGATTTGGTCAGAGATGGAGAGAAGAAATGTTGAGTTTAGTGAGGTGACTTACAATATACTGATTAATGGATTTTCCAAGAATGGTAAAATGGAGGAAGCTAGGCGGTTTCATGGAGATATGCGGAGATCTGGATTCCCTGTTACAGCTTATTCGTTTAATCCGCTGATTGAAGGGTACTGCAAACAAGGCTTGTTTGATGAAGCTTTGGGAGTTCGGGACGAAATGATCAAAGCGGGTATTTCTCCAACTACATCCACGTATAATATATTTATACGCGCTCTCTGCGAGTTTGAAAGAACAGATGAGGCCAGACGGCTGTTATCTGGTATGAATGCTCCTGATGTTGTGTCTTATAACACTTTGATGCATGGATACATCAAGATGGGAAAGATTGTTGAGGCTTCTCTCTTGTTTGATGACTTGAGAGTTGGGAATATCAGTCCCAGTATTGTTACCTACAATACTTTAATAGATGGTCTTTGTGAGTCAGGGAACTTGGAAGGTGCTCAGCGGTTAAAAGAAGAGATGACCAGCCAACTGGTATTTCCTGATGTGAAGACTTACACGACTCTTGTAAAAGGATTCGTTAAGAAAGGAAATCTTTCCATGGCTACTGAAATTTACGATGAGATGCTGAGGAATGGGATTAAACCTGACATATATGCTTACACTACAAGGACTGTGGGTGAACTGCGGCTTGGAGATTCAGACAAAGTGTTTCGTCTGTACGAAGAGATGGTGGCCAGGGATCATCATGCTCCAGATCTGACCATCTATAACGTTCGTATAGATGGACTCTGCAAGGTTGGGAATCTAGAAAAAGCGATTGAGTTTCAGCGTAAGATTTTTAGAGTTGGTCTTGTCCCTGATCATGTTACTTACACCACTGTTATTCGAGCTTATTTGGAGAAGGGACAGTTTAAGATGGCCAGAGACTTGTATGATGAAATGCTGAGGAAAAGGTTATCTCCCTCTGTGATTACCTACTTTGTGTTGATTCATGGTCATGCGAAAGCGGGAAGGCTAGAACAAGCCTTCCAGTATTCCACGGAGATGAAAAAGAGAGGAGTTCATCCAAATGTCATGACGTACAATGCTCTTTTACATGGTATGTGCAAAGCTGGAGAGATAGATGAAGCTTACAGATACTTGCACAAGATGGAAGAAGAGGGGATTTCACCGAATAAATATAGCTACACTATGCTTATAAACAAGAACTGTGATCTAGGTAAATGGGAAGAGGTTGTCAAATTGTATAAAGAGATGCTAGATAAAGAGATTGAGCCAGACGCTTACACATATAATGCCTTGTTCAAGCATTTGGACAAAGACCACGCGTCACGAGAGGTAGAGTTACTTGAGAAGTTATTACTCAGTTAACAAGGAAGCAATAGGTGGTGATTACCATTGATCATATTTTTTCTTGGAGCTGGCCGGTTTTGTCCCCGAGTGTGCATATGGTCAATTTTGCAATTACTATGCACAACCTAGTTGATCGCTCAGCTTAATTGGTATATATAAAAACTCTCTCTCAGGTTTCACAAGGTTTACTGCATTATCTGTGTGTAATGCAGTTTCTTGTGCAGGGGAAACATACTCAGAGCTATGGCCAGAATCGATCCAATGTTTGTTGAAGAAGAAGCTCATTGTTTTAGCTTAACTCATTCTTACCTGCAAGTATGGCTATTATTACACAGCAGAGGCAAAAGAGAAAATAAAGATGACACATAATGGTGTTTTCAAGGGAAGTTTCACTTCACACTCAGTGAAGAAGTTTTCCTGTGTAATTGTTTAATTCTTTGAAACATTTTTGGGAATAGAGAAAACGTGAAAAAACATATAATTTCGTTTTTGGGAAAAAAAAAAAGCCAATAGTACAAAGCTCTGTTTCTCTGAAGACTCTAAGCATCTTTTAGGTAAAACATTAGAATTCATTGTTCTCTCTCTTTTGTAAGCTCTGTGCGCTCTGTCACGTTCTTCTTCACTGAATCAATATTATTTTGTACAAAATCATGATGCGATAAATCTTTTTATTTATTTTGGAGGCAAATAAAAATGAAAATGAGCAACATTCTTATTTATGTTGTAGTTTCCTTTTTAAATTTACAGAGCCAAATAATAAGCAACAAAAAAAAAAATTCAACGTCTCTAAAACTGGTAAGAGCAAGCAAAGAAACTATTGACAGTGATGGTCCCACATATTTTTTTTTACTTTGGGGAAGGTTCTATAAAAATCTGAAACCCTAACCCCCCAAACAAACCATCATCGTCTCTCTCTCTTTCACTCATAAACAAAACCTAAACCCTAGAATGCGTATCGCTTTCATTACCTGAATGTGCAATCAAAGTCGGCTTAGATCTATGGCTCTCGATTCTTCCGGAAAACAATCCGAGCAGCAACAGCAGCAGCAGCAGCAAGCGCGAGTCTCTTCCGAAATCGGTGAGGCAGCAAGATATAAACTTGAGAGATCCCCTAACGCAGAGCATGAGCCTGACAACTATGAAGATCTACCTTTAGATTTTTGTCCGGCTCTGTTCAGCTCTCTTGAGCGTTACTTACCCGAAGAGCTCCTCAATTCCACTCGCATCCGCAAGGTTAGTTTCATGAGAGACCTTCTTCTCCGATACTCATCTGACGCTGAGCGAATCCGGGTAAAAAGTTTACTCCTTTATCTAATTCTTGATACTTTTGAGCTTCTAATTCTGTGAAACTGAGCTCTAATTTGTCTCTCATTTCCAGATTGTGAGGCATAGAGAATACAGGGAGGGAATCTTGTCTACTTACAAGGTAAGATTTTCTTTATCGAATTGTCTTAATCTTGAATTGGTCATTTGAATCATTTTGCTTTGTTGTTAATCTGATTTTGCAGCGTCTGCATGGAGAGATCTATAATCTTGACCCTACAAGTTTCTTCACGCCTTCGTTTCTTAGAGCTGTTAGTCGGAAGTCAGAGCATAACTTTAGAAGCGTAATGGTTGAGCAATCTCCGGGGATTTTCACTTTTGAAATGCTTAACCCACGCTTTTGTGAAATGTTACTAGCTGAGGTAGATATGCCTTAAAAGTTATCTTTTTTGTTTGTTTGTTTGGCCATAGCTAGTAGTAGTCTTTGTGTTCTTATCACAAATTTTAACTAATTTCTCAGGTCGAACATATGGAGAAATGGGTTTACAATTCAAAATCCACAATAATGAGACCCAATACAATGAACAAATTTGGTCTTGTGCTTGATGATTTTGGCTTTGATGGCATGCTTCAGAAGTTGGTTGATGACTTTATAAGTCCTATATCTAAAGGTTAAGATTCTAATTTTGATTGCAAGTTTGTTTTTTTGTGTGTGATATATCTGCTGATGGGCTTGGTTTAAATCTTGTGGCAGTTCTGTTTCCGGAAGTCTGTGGATCCTCTTTAGATTCTCACCACGGCTTTATTGTTGAATATGGAAAGGATAGGGATGCTGATCTTGGTAAGTACTGGGAAGCTTTATAATGGCTCTTTTCCTTAGTAGTTAGATTTGGATTGGTAGTAACATCTAAAGAAACTTGCTTTCTTGATTTTAGGGTTTCATGTGGATGACTCAGAGATTAGTTTGAATGTCTGCTTGGGTAAACAATTTTCTGATGGGGAGCTGTATTTTCGAGGTGTGAGATGTGATACTCATGTCAATTCCAATAGCACTGAAAAGGTACTTGTCAAACCAAACCATCAAAGCAGTCAGTGTGTGTGTGTCATTTACGGTTGTGCATTTAGTGATGTTGTCTCAACCACAAAGATGATTTTTCTCCATGATTATAGAACTGATCAGCTTATTATATGCGTAAGCCATCACTCAAAAGATTCTTGATAACTTCTTCTGTAGGAAGTTTATGATTACTTTCATTTACCTGGTCATGCCGTTCTTCATCGTGGACGTCATCGCCATGGTGCTAGAGCTACAACTTCAGGACACCGAGTCAACTTGATTTTGTGGTGTAGAAGGTAAAGTCATTTCAAAACCTTTCTGCATCAATACATGATATTTTCATCAGCCAATGTGTTTTGCAGCTGTTTCATTTTCCCTCTCTTTGTCATTGTAGCTCAACTTTCCGAGAGATGAAGAATTATCAGAGAGATTTCTCAAGTTGGTGTGGAGAATGCAAAAGTAATAAACAGAGTAGGCAGCGAGATTCAGTTAATGCAACAAAAGAGGTATGTATAATAATATATCAATGCTGCATTATAGATGATGTTATTTTACAAGGAATTGATTTCTTTTTTCTCACGTGTGTGTGTTTTTCTTTGGTAAATGTTGCAGGTACTGCTAAGGAGAGCAGCAGAGAAGACACTTGTTGAGCTCGCTTCAAAATCATGTGCCGACTAAACAAAAACAAGCATATGTCCAAAAAACCTCATCTTCTTTTGTATCATTTCAATGGCTATGATGTATATAGAGGCAATGTGGAATCCGTTTGTTTGTAATCAAGCATTGAATACCTTTTGTCATGGGTAAATTTTGTTCCATTTTTCAGATTTCTGTATCAATAAAATTGGAGTGAAGCCTAATGGAAAACACAAATCAAGATTTACCTATTGATATATAAATGGCATCATCTCGTGGAGAATTTGAGGATGTGGAAATTTGTATCAAGGTAAAAATGTATTAATCAGGTTATGAGCAGCAGCTGAATAAGCTTCACTCAGCATCCACCACAATGGAGTGAAGAGCTTATGTGAGAGAGATTGAATGATGAAGCTAGTTTAAATTCCATTTCATTTTCCCAAATTTCCCCTTTTTATCATAATTATACTTTATATTCGCCATAAAATACGGTAGAAATTGGACTTGTTGAAGCCTTGAAGGTTGTAAATAAGATGAGTTAATTAGGAGTTTTTTTTTACTATTAATGAAAGGTGATGATGTAACGAGAAAAAAAAAAGACTTTATTTTTGTCACTTATATGTAACAACTATTAATTCTGTTTATATCTCCTATATAAAAATCTACTTAAAAACTTAAATTGTGAACGCTTCGAAAGATTAAAAAAAACAACAAATACATTAGTGCAAGGACTATTAAAGGTCCACAATATTAAAACAACCTTACAGCATATGCATTGGTTGGGATACTCTTATAGTCTCTCAAACAAAAAAAAATATTAATATTATAAGAAAAACTGATTTTATAATTAAATTTAAAAATTTTAAAAATAATTGAACCAATGAATAATGTACACCTATTAAATGAGTATCTCATAAGTCTCGAAAAAATTCTCAAATGAGAGATTCATTCTACACTCTCTCTTCCTTTTTGGTTATTTTTAATTTTTTAATGGTGAGACACTCACTTCAGAGACTGCCACTGCATATGCTCTTAGGCCATGTTCAGTGGGAGTCTCTAAATGAGTCTCTGACAATTAAAAATAATTAAAAATCATTAAAATATAGCTTTTTAAAACAGTAGATGAGAATCGATTCTCATTTTATAGACTTTGAGAACCTCTTAAGAACCTCTTATTGTGGACACATGCCTTTTTCTAATTGGTTCAAATTTTATTATGATAAATCAAATCCACAACAGTTTAAAAAGTTAATTAAATGTTTGTATATTATTATTATTATTTTATATTTATTTTTGATAAATCATAAATAAAATTATCTATCTAACAAGTTCCATTATGTATGATTTAAATTATATATTA